>OX382274.1:24316292-24593823 GCA_947507595.1 Pyralis farinalis
AATTGGATAATAATATTTTTTGAATAGTTATTTTATGTTTTAAATATGTATCTATCTTTAACATGAAAATTGTTTCAATACATAAACTGCGGCGAGTGTGTATACCTATCGCAGATCATGATAAGATAAGTGATGAAATTTTGCAAGAAGAAGATATAAGGAGGTTGCGTGCGTGTGTGTACATTTAGTCAGTGAAAATTTTGCGAGCCCTTTCGACCCGTGTGTACGTAGATAGACGAATGCGGAACAGTTTTGAAAAAAAAAAGAAAAGTATATTGCATAATGCTGAAGAACCGTGTGGACGCGCACAAATTGTATGGGAGTGTGCGTGGGTGGTTTGTGGCCGACTTCAATTCACTCTACTGTCAGCGTCTGATGCAGGCATGACTACGGTTAAGATCAAATTGTAGATGCATACCCTGAAAAATGGAATGTCAATGTTATGGTCTCGTTCGAGATGATCACACTAAGTGGAACTTGCGTACGGGATGCCATTTATAGAGACGAAGGGCTCCGACGAATCGAAATCTCGCGCGGTTAGCAACCCGGTGCCCTTATACACATAGGCACAAGGTAACGGTTATACTGCACAGCAAGCAAGAAAAACCGGTTGAGAAAAGAAGAATGAGAGTGAAATCCGATAGAATTTTATTGGAGGCAAAGGGAAAGTTTCGAATAGTCACGGTTCGGCAATAGGACCTCTGGTACACATATATTAGACGGCACTTTGTCAACCTGGATTGATGTTAATATTGATGGCAAGCAGTGTCTGTATCACTGTAGGAGCACATGATTGCGCATGGTACGCATGGCTTAGTTGAGTGTAAAATGAACCGGTTTATAGAGACGATGATGCAGCAACACCAACTGCAAACGTTACACGTAATGGTGCACGTTAACTTGAAGATAACATTTGAAAGGGAGGTCGGTCACCAGTGATGAGGAAGAGGAGATGAGTGAACGACGAAAATGGGATATTTGCGCAAAGTAGCAAAATCTGTGACTTGTCGCTGGCAGACCGTGTTCGCGATGTTGACGTAAGAAAAAGAGTCGGTGTGGATATAGCAAGAGGCACGATCCTTTTCGGTTCCAATATGTAGAAATATTGCGAGGCAAAGAATGACTCGACTACCACCGCGACCTGATACGATCGATTGTGTTTCATCAGAAAGTGTTTTCAGGACGACTGGAAAGCGGCTAGCGTGCATGCGAAGAGCTACGAATGTTAGATAAGAGAGTGGTGTGTATTAATAGCGAGTAATGTGGCGCTCGTTACGCTCTGCCTCCTCCCGCAAGGGATTTGGGGTGAATATACGGATATAAAGGTAGAGAGAGATTTATGAAATGACAGCACTGGTTATAAATATATTGGATAAAAAAAATCACCGTCTCGCCTGTATATATAAGACTTACTGGGTGGGGTATTCTTTGAAACCCATAAAATATTCTATGCGCTGCAAAAGAACAGAAGTACAAATTATTTTATCAAATTTGATTAAAAACAGAAGTTTAATACGGATGCATCTTACAAGTACTTACGCGATATACTCTTATGTATTATAAACAAACAAACAAACAGATGTCTAGGCACATTGTAAACTAAAAGCTGTCATGAAAGGATTTGGTTTGTTCAAAAGATGACAAGTGGAATTATAATCTCAATGACATTATATGAAAGCAATGAAACATCGACATGGCCACCTGGCGATAGCCATTCTTTTATTTATTTTATAACTGTTTTTTAACGATATTATGTGAGTGTATTGCAAGCGTTGTTTTTGTGGGTCGTATGCTTGCATGCGACGTTGAAGTTATCGCTGAATGTTGAAGTTTTGGTTGGCAACCTCGCGCTCTTCTGTGGTTATTATCTACTACTTACCACTCACCGAAGAAATGGGCATGATTGTGAAGATTCCGCTCGCAAAATAACACAATAATATTAGAAAAAAAAAAAAAAAAAAAAAAAAAAAAAAAAAAAAAAAAAAAATCTACCGCGAATGGCAGTAGAAATTGAAATGAAATAATGAATAATCTGTACAACAAACATGTGAGGTTTTAAAGGGTATCGAGTACTACGTAAAAGTGTATTAAGCCTACGCACCGTTCTTGTGCAGTCGAGTAAAATGTGAGAAACGCTAATTAAAACGCAATTGAGATGCGACTGTAAATGTGTAAAAAATAAGTGCAAAAAGCCAACATCACGCGGTGTTCCCAGGCGGTCACCCATCCAAGTACTGAACGCGCCCGACGTTGCTTAACTTCGGTGATCGGACGAGAACCGGTGTTTTCAACGTGGTATGGACGTTGGCAACCATATTTGCAAATTCTACAATTTCTTTGCCTGTATATCATCAATTCGAGCAAACGGAACACATTAGATCGTCTTCGTTTGAGAGTGACGCCGAAATTCACGCCGAGCCCCTTGCGGGGTGGGCAGACAAAGTCAAGCGCCGTATGGCTCCCTCCCTACACATTTCACTCGCTTCTTTAGGTCAACATTGCTAGGGCTCCTTCACTTGACATCACCTTCTACATAACACACGACCGATTTGATCGTTGTAGGTGAGTCTTGGCCTTCCTCGGCTCCTACATCCTTCTGCTTTCGCGTTGTATTTCCTCTTCAAATGTTCATACATTTCCGAACTAACGCAGCGTGCCTTTTCTTATCTTAACTACGATAGTCTCTTTCAGACCAACTCTCCTTTCTTCGTCTTCATTTGGAACTTCTAAAATAAAAAATCGGTTTTAGCCGTTGGGTCGTCGCGGGCCCTTAGACACGTCTTATTATATTTTATTCATTTCTCGTACCTAGTTTTTGTTTTCTATTTTTACTTTACTAGCATTTCCAATATTTCCAAAGAACAAACACCGAAAGAATCTTGACAATGTAGGTTTTCTTTGACGATGTCAAATGATAAAAATATAATAGTAATGTAATGTAACGAACATTGCAAGACGAGGAGTATTTTCGTTGTGCCTTTTGAAGAGAAACTCCCTATTCGCGGCTTCAGTATTCGCGTTACAAATATATAATTTAAAAAGAGAACATTCATTGTTCAATATTCAACGTTTTCCCCACTTGCATATCAAAGCGAACAAGTGGGCGTCAAAATAGGTATAAACAATAAAAATAAATATTATTTGTGTTAAGCCTAAATTTCTTTGATAAATGGCGCAGTTTCTAATATCGCTACTGCCGTAAAAAATCTGACCGAAGGTTTACGAATAATTGGATAATAATATTTTTTGAATAGTTATTTTATGTTTTAAATATGTATCTATCTTTAACATGAAAATTGTTTCAATACATAAACTGCGGCGAGTGTGTATACCTATCGCAGATCATGATAGGATAAGTGATGAAATTTTGCAAGAAGAAGATATAAGGAGGTTGCGTGCGTGTGTGTACATTTAGTCAGTGAAAATTTTGCGAGCCCTTCCGACTCGTGTGTACGTAGATAGACGAATGCGGAACAGTTTTGAAAAAAAAAAGAAAAGTATATTGCATAATGCTGAAGAACCGTGTGGACGCGCACAAATTGTATGGGAGTGTGCGTGGGTGGTTTGTGGCCGACTTCAATTCACTCTACTGTCAGCGTCTGATGCAGGCATGACTACGGTTAAGATCAAATTGTAGATGCATACCCTGAAAAATGGAATGTCAATGTTATGGTCTCGTTCGAGATGATCACACTAAGTGGAACTTGCGTACGGGATGCCATTTATAGAGACGAAGGGCTCCGACGAATCGAAATCTCGCGCGGTTAGCAACCCGGTGCCCTTATACACATAGGCACAAGGTAACGGTTATACTGCACAGCAAGCAAGAAAAACCGGTTGAGAAAAGAAGAATGAGAGTGAAATCCGATAGAATTTTATTGGAGGCAAAGGGAAAGTTTCGAATAGTCACGGTTCGGCAATAGGACCTCTGGTACACATATATTAGACGGCACTTTGTCAACCTGGATTGATGTTAATATTGATGGCAAGCAGTGTCTGTATCACTGTAGGAGCACATGATTGCGCATGGTACGCATATCTTAGTTGAGTGTAAAATGAACCGGTTTATAGAGACGATGATGCAGCAACACCAACTGCAAACGTTACACGTAATGGTGCACGTTAACTTGAAGATAACATTTGAAAGGGAGGTCGGTCACCAGTGATGAGGAAGAGGAGATGAGTGAACGACGAAAATGGGATATTTGCGCAAAGTAGCAAAATCTGTGACTTGTCGCTGGCAGACCGTGTTCGCGATGTTGACGTAAGAAAAAGAGTCGGTGTGGATATAGCAAGAGGCACGATCCTTTTCGGTTCCAATATGTAGAAATATTGCGAGGCAAAGAATGACTCGACTACCACCGCGACCTGATACGATCGATTGTGTTTCATCAGAAAGTGTTTTCAGGACGACTGGAAAGCGGCTAGCGTGCATGCGAAGAGCTACGAACGTTAGATAAGAGAGTGGTGTGTATTAATAGCGAGTAATGTGGCGCTCGTTATGCTGTGCCTCCTCCCGCAAGGGATTTGGGGTGAATATACGGATATAAAGGTAGAGAGAGATTTATGAAATGACAGTACTGGTTATAAATATATTGGATAAAAAAAATCACCGTCTCGCCTGTATATATAAGACTTACTGGGTGGGGTATTCTTTGAAACCCATAAAATATTCTATGCGCTGCAAAAGAACAAAAGTACAAATTATTTTATCAAATTTGATTAAAAACAGAAGTTTAATACGGACGCATCTTACAAGTGCTTACGCGATATACTCTTATGTATTATAAACAAACAAACAGATGTCTAAGCACATTTTCAAAAGATGACAAGTGAAATCATAATCTCAATGACATTATATGAAAACGATGAAACATCGACATGGCCACTTGGCGATAGCCATTGTTTTAGTTATTTTATAAATGGTTTTTAACGATATTATGTGAGTGAGAGTATTGCAAGCATCATAGGCTAATAGGTAACCGGTATAGATCTTGTGGGTCGTATGCTTGCATGCGACGCTGACGTTATCGCTGAACGTTGAAATTTTGGTTGACAACCTCGCGGTCTTCTGTGGTAATTAATAACCACTCACCGAAGAAATGGGCATGATTGCAAAGATTACGTTCGCGAAATAAAACAATAATATAAGAAAAGAAAAAATTCTACCGCGAAAGGCAGTGGAAAATGAAATAAAATAGTGTTATTCACTAACGCATAAAAATGTACAGAGGTCGACGTAAAAGTGTATTAAGGCTACGCACCATTCTTGTGCAGTCGAGTAAAATGTGAGAAACACTAAAGCAATTGAGATGCGACTGTAAATGTGTAAAAAATAAGTGCAAAAAGCCAACATCACGCGGTGTTCCCAGGCGGTCACCCATCCAAGTACTGAACGCGCCCGACGTTGCTTAACTTCGGTGATCGGACGAGAACCGGTGTTTTCAACGTGGTATGGACGTTGGCAACCATATTTGCAAATTCTACAATTTCTTTACCTGTAATATCATCAATTCAAGCAAACGGAACACATTAGATCGTCTTTGTTTGAGAGTGACGCCGAAATTCACGCCGAGCCCCTTGCGGGGTGGGCAGACAAAGTCAAGCGCCGTATGGCTCCCTCCCTACACATTTCACTCGCTTCTTTAGGTCAACATTGCTAGGGCTCCTTCACTTGACATCACCTTCTACATAACACACGACCGATTTGATCGTTGTAGGTGAGTCTTGGCCTTCCTCGGCTCCTACATCCTTCTGCTTTCGCGTTGTATTTCCTCTTCAAATGTTCATACATTTCCGAACTAACGCAGCGTGCCTTTTCTTATCTTAACTACGATAGTCTCTTTCAGACCAACTCTCCTTTCTTCGTCTTCATTTCGAACTTCTAAAATAAAAAATCGGTTTTAGCCGTTGGGTCGTCGCGGGCCCTTAGACACGTCTTATTATATTTTATTCATTTCTCGTACCTAGTTTTTGTTTTCTATTTTTACTTTACTAGCATTTCCAATATTTCCAAAGAACAAACACCGAAAGTATCTTGACTATGCAATCCTTTGTGGAATAAGCCATTCCTCAACTAAATGATGCTTTCTATTATTTTGTCAACAGACTGTGTTTCATCAATGTTTATTTAATTCTAATTATTATTAAATCTAAATTTTTCTATTTATTGTATAATATATTAATTATTAAACGAAAAATTTAATATTTGTATGTTATTCTATAGCAGATAAAGCGAAAAAAGTACTGTAAAATCCTTGTGTACCTTTATCTAAGCAAATAAATGATTATGATTAGTTTTACAATCCGCCAAAACGGTTAAAACTATTCGGCGCTAGTGTCGCAGTATGAATTCTATTTGCCATCGAATTTACTTGGTTTAAAACGTACTACATACCTACCTGTTATTGATATTTTGAAAAGTACATTAGGATCTGTAAGGAATTACGAGTTTAATCATACATAGTTTATAGTTTTTCTTTCCTATGCATCATTTATATTTTGTTGAAAGTTAGCATCGCCATCTATACTACTTCTGCTGCAATGCGGCAAAGTGCTATAGCACTTATTGCATCTGCTTTTTATCTCAGCAAGTTCTACTTTTTATTCGTTTTGTTGTGGTGGTTCACCCGAAACTAGCGCTAAATGAAAATATGTTTTCGTTTTAAAAAATAAAAATCAATATATATTTTTTACGAAAAAAATATTTTTACTACAATCAGCCAATAGCTTAGATTTTACACAATGAAAGTTTTAGTCGTAAATACCAAGAATTGCCTTTCTCAGTTTATCATTTTTTACTACTTATGAAATGTATTGATTTATTTTTTATTTTATATATATACACTAAAAATGGCAAAGAGGCGTACGGCCTGCCTGATGCCAAGCAGTTACAGCATCCTATGGACATTTGCAACACCAGGGGCGTCGACCCTACTATTTCATTATTATTTAACCAACTTCATAAATGGAGGTTCTAAATTTAGATAAACGTTCTAAACTTAACCGATTTAGATAAGTACCAAGTTTATTATGATATATAAACCAACTCCTTTAAAGTCGACGTCTATCCGTATGGCACTAAACTACGTACCTATTGGTGGTTCACAGTTTTTTTATAGAGCACCGTGAGACTTATGAGGGTAAATAGACGAAATTGAATTATTGAATATTTTTAATTTTGATAAAGTTTTTTATTTGAGTATTTAATTAATATTGGTGATTTTATAGTGAAAAAAAATCATTATTCGTTTGAACAGGGGTATAAAGCTAAGTGGCGATCTCATTTTGTTTTTATTATCAACGCTGAATTTAACACCAATTCCAAAAAAAGAACGCTCAATACTCTGTAGAACCATATTTAAAGCAATATTAAAAATTTTGGTTACTTGTACATAGATAATAAATACAAGGTATGTTTTAAAAAATAACATAAATATGGTTCTAGAGTGCCAATATTGAGCGGTTTCTTGGTATTGGTGTTATTTTCAGCGTTGTTAATTAAAAACAAAATGAGTTCGCCACTCAGCTTCATACGCCCTCTAGTTTATTATTTTAAAAGTTCTTATATTGATATTCAACACTTTGTGCATAATGGAAATGATCTTTTGCACCTGGAAATGAAAACTGAGAATCGGTGAATGATATAGATGGAAGATGATACTCTGGAAATGTCTTTTTCAAAAAAATATAGTTATTAAATGATTTTTTATTGTTTTAGTAGTTAATCTCTAAACGCCTGCTACGTATTTTCAAACCTAACATTCGTTTCCGTCAAATAATAGTTATTTCGATACGATGTAAATAGTAGGGAATGATGAATGGGAAGGGAAGCTGATGAGCGTTCCAAGTAGTGTGGACGGGATACCATGCTCCCCGTCAACAGTTCATGATTTGAGCCATTTATGCGGGAGATTCCAATAATTTTGTGTCATTTCCAAATCTATTGAAACAATTTTTTGGCGAGACTTTCTATTTTAAAACAGTTTCGCTACGAGAACAATAGTCTCCGTTAAGATGACGTTAATTTATAATGTTCAGGAAAACGTTCTTCTTTGTTTTTTCATTATCCACGAGGATACGGTCCACCTGATCGAAAGTGGTAACCTTAGCCTATGAACGCCTGCAATACGTGGAGTATTGCTTGCGTGTTGTCACTCACACTACAATTAGTACTATCAACAAGTATTATATTATCTTTTTTTTATCCAACGTTAGCATACGGCCCACGATAAGCCCCCAGGGAGGCACTCGGCTGCTGTCTTCTGGTAGTGCGGATTACTTCTTCAGTTGGACTGCCTAGATTGGCCCTACCTCTCTTTAAACCTTGTCAATGTTGTTTGTCTTTCTGCAGGCGCCGAGAGAGGTGATCTTCTTATATTCATGTCGGGAGTGCAAGAGATCACAGCTATATGCGACGCTGCGCAACAGTACGCCGAGAAGTCCAAAAACTGGATTGTGTTGCCACTCCACAGTGGTCTATCGCTGGCTGAACAAGACAAGGTAATTGTTACGACAACCTATAGGATGGGTTCACACGGCTCAATTGTACCGCACGTTTATGTGAGGACAAATCTTATCGAATTACTACTACTATCTTCATGCCAAGTCCCTTGCGGGGTAGACAATGGGAACCGAGCGCCACATGACTCGGAGGGACAACTTCCTGGAGGGTTGTCGTGTTTCTGCGAGTGAGCGGGTTGCCAGTATGTTCCTAAGGAGTCACTCTGTTAGCAATAGCGGTGGTAATGCTAGCAATGCTTCATGTATTGTAAGCGTTCACAAGTTGCGGTAACCGCTTTACATTAAGTAGCCTGTATGTCTCTTGATGTTATACAAAATAAAACTAATGGCAGTCGGGTCAGATAAAGTTCAAACATCAGTAAAATAATACGTGTATAATGCGATAGGTGCAGCAAAAGTAGTCGGAAAATGGACTCAATGTGAGTGTGAATATGGTTCACAGAAATACTATAATTGAATTATACCCACTTGCAGTCAAAGCCACCCTCAAACTCGCAACAAACGATGCTTTGGTGGTAGGGTAGTAGACAGAAGGGAGACGATTGGACGCATCGAAGCAGACCGACTGTGAAAGTACTTGAGGTACTTTCACAGGAGACATTTTACATCGCCTCGTAAAGCCATATTCAGAACGAATTCACTCAGATTACATACATTTAGAGTGGAAACTTTTCGATTCTGATTCGAATATGCTGTTTCGGGGCAATACACCGAGAGGTAGGCCGTATATTTGTTGTTTTTAGAGTTCCATACCTTAGAAAAGAAAAACGGAACCCTTAGAGGATCACTTTGTTGTTCGTCTGTCTGTCTGTCTGTCAAAACCTTTTTTCTCAGAAACGGGTGGAGTTATCAAGCTGAAATTAATAGCAAATACTTAGGTATGTAATCCCTTCGAGCAGTGAAAAAATTAAACTTGTACGTCAACGTAATCAAAAGTTACGGCTGTTTATGCCTCGTTTATGCGCATATTTTGACACTCGCAAGGGAATCTAAACCTATAGGGTACTTCAGGTTTACCTAGAATCATGAAATTTGGTAAGAAGTAATGTCGTGTACCACAACTAAACGAAAAATCCGAAAACCGTAAATTTGTAGCTCCATTGCAAAAAAAGATACTTTTTCGCGACAATAATTTGCAATTTTTTTGATTACGGAACCCTCATAGCGCTAATCGGACTCGCACTTGACGGCTTTTTTTTTATTCATTTCAGTTTTATTATCTTACATAGGTTTTACCATATTACGCTTCAAGTAAGGTTGTTTGCCTCCCGACTTTGCATAAAAACGCTATTGCCGTATGGATACGGCAACCTACTGCTGACTTTGTGGATGTTTTTTGGAATTTCATTTTTCGAAGTCAGTCCAAAAAGCATACAATAGCTGATTCATCATTCACCACCAGACTTTCAACCTGTGGTATATTCTAACCATCAGGATCTAATTTGATCTCAAACTCATGCAGTTTTCCATTGTAGGTTTTCGACTATCCACCCGAGGGCGTGAGGAAATGCATAGTGTCCACAAATATTGCTGAAACATCGGTAACCATCGACGGGATCAGATTTGTTGTCGATTCTGGAAAGGTATGTACATATAGGTATAGGGGGGTAAGTAAGTCGCGATCATCAGTGAGGTGGGGCACATCTAAGCAGCCCGATTGAAGATGTATATCCATCTCACAGAAGACCGCAGGCAAACAAAACTCCCTGTTGTGTTCCTGTCAGTGAATGAGGTTGCCAGTAAGCTCCTGAGGAGTTGCTGTGTTAGCAGCGAGGGTAGACAACGCGCGAGCTTTACGCCTTGTACGTATTGCAAGCGTTCATAGTCTACGGTGACCATATTTACAGTTACATCAGGTGGGTCACATGATTGCATGCCTCCCAAATTTGTATAAAAAAGCACGATGTGAATTCGCTTGATGCTAAGATGTTTTTATAGTTATGGATACGTTGTACACGGTCTAGAATGGCAATACGAAAGTAAGGTAATTGCCCAACTCGCATTCAGTTGGCCACGCTCTCGCGTCGCGCCTATACATACTTCGCCACAAAGCATAAATGTCTTAAGATATACATATATTCATCTCTTTCTAACGACAGGTATATATCATTTGTCTCTTTGTTAGAGCAAAGTGTCATAACAAATAACTGTACTTGCGCTATTTTAAAATACAATAATGTTGGTGTTTAACGTGTCTACCTTTTAATACGTCGCTGGCTTGATGAAAAATATTTATTTATATTTATAGGTAAAAGAGATGAGTTACGACTCGACAACAAAAATGCAAAGACTAAAAGAGTTCTGGATATCAAAAGCTAGCGCCGACCAGAGAAAGGGACGAGCCGGCAGAACTGGTAAATATACAACGTTATTGGAATAGAATTTATCGTAATCAGTCTGTACGTTGGCACCCAATCAATTATTGACATCCTTATATTTATATACTAAGGTTCCAATACTGTGGATAAAATGTGCCAATAGTTAGGTTCTGGCATGTGGATACCTTAAATCTTTTTTATATTAACTAAGTACCTAATAAGACTGAAATTAATGCATCGATAAAAAGCTTAAGAGACTTATCCACATTCATTATAAGTAATTTTGTTAGTATCAGATTCTATTTAACATTAAATATTTCTA
Source organism: Pyralis farinalis (assembly GCA_947507595.1). Classification (NCBI taxonomy): domain Eukaryota; kingdom Metazoa; phylum Arthropoda; class Insecta; order Lepidoptera; family Pyralidae; genus Pyralis; species Pyralis farinalis. The sequence continues at coordinate 24,327,456 of OX382274.1, forward strand.
ATTATTTCAATATTGCATACTGTAATTAATGTCGTAATTCAATTTTCTAGAAAATTTGTTATTTGGCTGAAAAACAGCAGCCAGATAAGAATTTCTTTTAGACAAATTACAAGTTTTCGCATTTCTGACGATTAGTCGCTGCAATAGCAGCGAGGATGCTAACTCGCTGGCGATACTCCCTGTATAACAATCTTTCATAATTGGCATAACAACATTGGCTACTTTCATAACTTTCACCTAAGTGGAGTTTCTCTGCGAGATAAAATCAGGATTGAGGGCATTTGAAGTAGAACTGGAGTTACCGACGTGGCTCTAATGATCAGCAGAAGTGGCAGCGGGCAGGCCACATTGTTCGAAGACTCGGTGGCCGTTGGGGCAGAAAGGTTTTCGAATGGCTACCACGAACCGGAAAACGTAGCCTATGTTCTCTCACACGATGGACCAACAAACTTATGAAGATCGCAGGGAGCCGTTCCACAGGACCGATTGTTATAGAAGTATAAAGGGAAGGCCTATGTTTAGTAATGCACGTCCTTCAGCTGAAATAATGATGAATGATAATGAAGATGTGAGTTGCGCCATGAGTGGAAACTAGTAATGAAATCCAATGAAAAAATCTCGGGATTATTTGGAAGTTTCTTCATAAATACTGGTAAATAGCCATCGATGTATAAAAAGTATTTTGTATAAATTCCAACTTCCAACATATTTCAGGCCCCGGCGTCTGCTACCGCATATATTCAGAGCAACAATATACAGAGATGGAGCCGTTTAGCACCCCAGAGGTGTCCAGAGTTCCTCTTGCGTCACTTCTGTTGCTGATGAGTTCGCTTGGTGTGAACGACGTCCGCCGGTTCCCTTTCATCGACAGCCCGCCAGAGGAGGCCATCGAAAATGCCTTATTGGAACTAAAACAGCATGTAAGTTATAGATGACAGAATGGAACTCTTCTTCCTAGCGTTATGTAATCCATAAAGATTGACAGTTTCCGCTATCCAAGCGTAAGGATTTGGCGAAGATACTCATTTTGACATGGACTGCCGTCAGACCTTCACAACGCAGTGGGAAAACCAGACCTTTCTAAGATTAGGATTTTTAATCCAACGTCCGGAGTCATTCAAGCATACGGTCCACCTGATGTAAAGCAGTTACCGTAGCCTATTAACTCTTGTAATATAGTATCACTCGCGCGATTTCTCATCTGCTGCTTACACAGCAACTCCTTAGGAGCTTACTGGTGACCTTACTCACACACAGGAACACAACAACCCTCTAGCGAGTTGTTATTTGGCTGCGGAGCCACCGAGCTCGTTAAGGTCACTCGTTCTTCCAAATGCGTTATATGTAAAAGTCAAATTTTACATGCAAATTCATCTAACCTGCATTGTATGCTTCCGCCCTTGTCCTTTCTACGGCACATGTCACCTCTTCACGTATTGTCTTGTTAAACAGAGTCATGTGAAACCGGATGGTAAAACTAGTATGACTTGAATAAAAATCAATGCATTCTGCTACTGCTGGTACATTGCAAATTGTTGGAGAGAGAGACCTAAGGGACCGTCCATTAATCACGTGATGTTTTTTTAGCATTTTTTAACTCCCCCCTCCCCCTTGGTGATACGTGGTGAGGTTTAAGACCTCCCCCCCCCCCCCCCCCCCCTCGTGTGGGACGAACATTGTGCATCTCTAGACTATTATTGCTCGGATTAGGTTATAAAAAATAAATACACGTGATATCTTACTACACCCCCCTCCCCCCTAGTGATATTTCGTGATTTTTGCTGAACCCCCTCCTCCCCCTTTCGAGCCTCACGAGATTAATGGACAGCCCCTAAGGTGCTCTTCGAAAAGCGGAGCTGTTCACATTGCTTCGTTGCTGGTTGAGATTTCTTCGATTGCGTGTGATGTGAGTAGATGCGATGTGTCTTCCTGTTTACTAATCCATCAGGATTGGCGGGGTCTGCTACCTAAGCCTAAGGATTTGGTTAAGGTCGCACGTCCTACTTAAGGACGTGTAGATCACAATTCTTTCCTTCATCTCCGAGCAAGTGATATTTACAACCTTTAACCTTTACCCTATTACTACCTACTAACGTAGAAAGCGGTGACAGCTTAGTGAATAAAGACCAGCTTTTTCACCGGCTGATCCTTGGTGGTATGTACCACTAAATTCCTGTTTTCAGATTTATGTACTTACACATGTATAATTATCAATTGTTCGGCGATAAAGGAATACGAGGAATCACGAGGAAACCATGTTTAAGAAAGGAATTATATTTCGAAAGATCTGAGCTCAACAAAGGTCTGATTATTCCCGTTGAATTGTGGAGGTTGTCACTCCATGTCGACATGAGTATCTTTGCCAAATCTTTAGGTTTAGGTAGCGGACCCCGCCAATCCTAATGGATTAAAAATCGGGGTAACACTACGAACAAGAACTTTGTACGTATCTACAAAAGTAATTACCCTTTTTTTATACAACACCAGGAGGTATACAAGCATACGGGCTCGACTGGTGTAAAGTGGTTACCGTAGCCTATAATCGCTTGCAATATTGCGTCAAAGCAGCCTGAGTGGGGAATTACCGCCGGCTCACAGACTACCTCAGCCAATTAACACCTCATTGGAGGCTTATTGTATGCTTACGAGTAATTTAGGTTACTATAAACCTCATGAGGAGTAACTGTGTTAGCACCTTACGCCAGGTGGGTCGTTTGCCTTGTATAAATAAAGAAACCTAACTCGTCATCCATAAATTTATAATTACAGGGAGCTCTAACCTCAAACGAGAAGCTAACATCACTAGGCCAAGCCCTAGCCAATCTGCCTGTGGAAGTGAGCCTAGCGAAAGCCCTAGCTATTGGCAGTGCTACTCTACCGCCACAGAAGAGGGACTCCGCCTTAGCCCTGACTGCTGCTTTGGGTATAAGGTCTATATATACTACGCGAGCGCACCGGGACTTTGAATGCGAGGTGAGTTTTAAAGGCTGAACATTTTTACCTGAATTTACCTGAATTAACAACAACTTCATCTAGAATCAGCAAATGTATCATCATTATATCAGCCGAAAGACGTCCACTGCTGAACATAGGCCTCCCCCTTAGACTTCCACAGCAATCGGTCAAGTCTTGTGCTGCTTGCATCCAACGGTAAATGTATAGTGTAAGGTAGATATGCTGTGGCTAACCGTCAGCTGAGCGTCAGCCGCGCTATAGTCATTGACCTTTCGTGATACATATATTTAATAAAATTGTTTTTTTTTTGTTAATCAGCGTTTCGAATTTTTTATGTTCATGGTACACCTGTGATCAACATTTTTAAATGTACACCGTAAGAAAACCAATTTCTTATTCAATATTCGTAACTAACTAACATATTTACTAAGTACATATATATATGTATATTATCTTTCACTAGAAAATAATGTCTTCAGATAGTACTCCTTTAATTAAATCTTGAAAGTGAACACAGTACAAACATCTTGTATCTGCAGTGGTAGTTTATTCCAGGGTAGGGCAGCGCGGACAGTGAATGAATGAATTTTGTGTTAGTTAAGGGGAAGTCTAAAGTTTTTATATGGCAGGTACATTGTGATCGAGTTGGCTGTGGAAGGAGTGGAAAACGAGAACAGAGATATTGAGTGGAATTGGGATTGGTAATTAGTTTGAAAAGGCGGGATAGCATGTGCACATTTCTGCGAAATTGAATAGGGAGCCAATTCAACTGTTCACGAAACTCCGATACATGGTTGTACTTACAAAGACCGAATATAAAACGAATAGCCAGATTTTGCAATCTTTCCAGCTTGTTGAGTAGATCCTCAGGTGCATCCAAATAGCAGACGTCAGCATAGTCGAGAATGGGAAGTAAGAGAGATCGAGCCAACATAACTTTAGTTAAAAAGGGCAAAAATTTTTCCGTGTGGGTGAACTTAATTACAAATTTAATATGAAGAGATTTGGAGGTAGAGAATGGTGAATAGTCTTTCTTTAATTCCTGTGTCACAGAGAGTGAGAGAGTGTCATCAAGTCAGATCAAATCTTTTAATGTCCTCACGAAGGGCACAACAAAAGTATTCATGATTGATCGTCGTGTGTCTGTCGTTCAATTTTTTATACAAAGAGTATCTACTAATTTTTAAAGTAACAATTTGGGATTAACATCTTTTAGTCCTACGTCTTCGTCCTGGAATTATTCCGTTGAATTTGGCGAAGATTTTAACATGGAGCAACTGTCGTCAGATCTCCAGACCCAGGGGGGAAAATCGTACCTTTCTGTCGATTCTAGTGATGAACGAACTACTTACATACCTACAAGTTTGTACGGAACCCTGTGTACGCGAGTCTGACTCTTTCTTTTTTTATTTACTGTTAAGACACTGTATGTATGCATCTAACGTAAGAAAAGTCAATCGTTAGTCACAATGACCTTGTAAACAAATTGTTCACAGTGCCATCTAGTTAATTGTGACAGTTAAGCAGTAATTTAACACATCGTTTCCGAAGCGTTAAATTAGTTTTCTTATGTATTGACGCCTGTAATAAAATAAAAGTTAATTTAGAAAAAATAATCTATTATGTATATATATAAAATAGCGCCATCTAGTAGGAACAGATTAAAATATTCACAAAACACGGGTGGCGGCAGTTGATTAAACATTTTAGCTAAGCTGCTGGTGATCTGCGCATAAATTATTTACATCGCCATCTAGCGAACCACTAGTGCGTAGTATAATAAGCAGCGCGGCATAAGTTCACGCAATAGCTGCTTCACTGCTATGCTATGCTGCGACGAATCTAACTACTAATACTAATCTAGAAGTTATCAGCATATTCAGCATCTTTTAATTTTCTATACAAGAATGGTTAGGTACATCAAAATAGAAAATCGGATTACTTATTATGGAACTGATCATGAGACACAGATATAAAACCGCAATGTCTTTTCGTTACTAATTAGATGCCGTTCCTGCGCGTGAGTGAGGTCACCAGTAAGCTCGTAAAGAGTTGCTGTGTAAGCAGCAGAGGTGGCATCGCGCGAGTGATACTTAATATATTACAAGCGTTATTAGGTATGGTATGGCTATGGTAACTGCTTTACATCAGGTGAGCCGTATGCTTGTATGTTGTTGTGTATAAAAAAAGCTTGAGGTCAAATTCGAATAGAATTGATTATAAAAATGTCTGTAAAAGTATGGAAATGAGAAAATTGACTAGTTGACTGACAGATATAAGAATGCACAATCAAAGCCCGTTCGCTAGGACTAGCATCAGTTTTGGATGGAGCTTTCTATCAGGGCGTAGACTAATGCGTTTCGAAAACTTCTACATGGTACTGGGATAGATGAAAGTATACGAAGTTGCGGATAACTTGTAGTACTCGTATATTTGTACAAATCTTACCTCGAGACAAACAATTATGTAAGGATGTTTAGTTAAAATTATTTTGTAAAGATAAGGATTTAATATTTGGTTAAGATGCCTCGTCTCGGGCTAAAAAATAAGATATGGATAACTTGCTTGTTGTTATACAGTTAGATAAAGATGTTATTGACTGAAGGAATATTTGGGATGTAATTAGCTCAATATCATATTAGATGTCAAAGATAACCTCACATGTATTATGTAAACACCACCCAACCAGCAGATTAGTCTGTGGCATGGTGGTTACTTGTAAACTCCAGAGTTGTTATTGCGTTGGTAGCGGGATGGCAAGGCGCGAGCAATTGCAATGTGTTTGAAACATTTATCGAGCCTAAACACTTTGTGTATAACAAAGAATAGCACTTGCTGTATGTTAAGACGCCATTTCTTAGCTCGCTGGTGACTTCATTCACTAGCAGTAACAGACAACTCTCCAAGAGACTGTAATTCAACGTGATGGATCTACAAATTTACAGTTTTCGGATTTTTTCCTTTACTTGTGCTACATGACATTGCTTCTTTCCAAATTTCATGATTGTAGGTCAACGGGAAGCCTATATATAGGTTTTGATTCCCTTGCGAGTGTCAAAGTATACGACATAAACTAGGCATAAACAGCCGTATCTTTTGATTGCGTTGATTTTGAAGTTTTTTTGAATTTGAATTTTTTTTACTGCTCGAAGGAATTATAGTGTGTTACTCTGTATACTGAGTATTTGCTATTCATTTCAGCTTGATAGCTCCACTCGTCCTTGAGAAAAAGAGTATTGACAGATGGATAGAGTGACAGACAGACGGACAACAAACTGATCCTATAAGGGTTCCGTTTTACCTTTTGTTTATTTTTCATGGTCAGAACGCAAGGAAACCAGAGGAGTCTGATCACGGTGACCCAGTAACGTTACTGTCGCTGTATTGCGCTTGGCTGACCGTCAAAGCTGAAGGTCACGGCGGCAGAGCGTGGTGCAGACGACGAGGTATTGAAGAACAACGACTATACGAATTGACTAAATTGGCAGCACAACTACGAAGTTTATTGGAGGTAAATAATTAAGTTTACATTTTGTTTTCAGATCTGGGTAAAGTAGAGAAAACGTAGATCTAATGCGGTCGGGAGCCTTGCGCAGAACCTATGAGTTATGCTCGCAGATTGTGTACAAAATTTGGAAAAATTTTTATCAGTAAAAGCTTATGCCCGTTTTTATTAAGGTGCCAATTCAGATTTAAAAAGGAAAGTCACCCCCTTATTTAGTAAGAAAGCAAATAATTTTGTAGGCAAAATTCTGAAATTTGTAGTAAAATATATTCAAAGTAAAATATATCAATGTAAAAGCGGCCCCTCAATCTAAACATCTGAATTGAGGAGCCACCTGGAACACGGAAAGTATTTGACGAATATATTTGAAAATTTTGTTTCATTTAGTAGTAATTGTGTAACTAATAATTTTAGTTCAGTTCTGTTTATTTCATTATTTTTAATGTGGTTCCTGAATCTGTACATAAGAGCTTGAATTTCCATGAAAGTAATTGGTCAATTTATATTCCACTCCAAAAACATTTAGCAGAAAGGTGTTGGAATTTGTAGCATATGGACAAAGTAGTAAAACAGAGTGAATTTAGTACATTGACGTATTTTATTTGACTCTTCAATCCTGCCGTTCTGCATATAGTGGAGTCAATACGGTATTTTTTATTTAATTTTTTCTTAATAACAACCGTTCAGGCTGAAACAGGATGCAGTCGAAGGGGACATTCCTCTAAAATTTTCACTCCACAGTTCTAACACTTCCTAAGTGTTAGCAAGAATGCCACCAGCTTTACATTTTATCTTGTTCATTCTAGATGCTGACGAACCACTTCGAGACTTTTTTACCACTCTACACAAGAGTCTGATATTAGCCTCGAAGTTCTTCATCGGCCTCTCTTCCTCATTTATAAGTAGTCTTTTACGCTTCTCTTTCACTAAAGCTTTGGTTTCATTCTTGCATCGACGCTATATTTCTTTCTTCTTCCCTTTTATACCATCTTTCTGGAGCAAAGATGATACGTAATACAGCCACGGTTTCCTCTTTTTTCACGGAGGATTCAACCTCCGCATCCCACCAGTCATCTCCTCTCAGTGTTCTACGTCTCTTTGCGCATCCACATGCTTCTTTCGCACTGTCCACCATACTTTCTTTCAGAATTTTCCAACATTCGTCTACATCTGGTTCTCGGGAAGACTCGCGTTCGCAAGTCTTTCACTGACTAGACGTATACATACGTACTTCTTAAACTTTTATCTTCCAATTTTTCACTTCTTATTCTTTCATGATCTCCGAAGGGAATACGCACTCGCCAGTGCCTCGACTTTTTGAAAAGGCCCACAAACTGACTTAATACTAGATAGTGGTCCGTTTCAAGAGTAGCGTCTCTGAAGGCTTTTGTATCCATTAACGACTTTGTGAGACGTCCATCTATCAAAACCGAATCAATCACACTTTTCTGTTCATTCCGTCTCCATGTGTAAGTGAATATCCTTGTGATGGAAGAACGTGTTCGAAACAAGGAGGTTTTGTTCCGTACATAAGTACCCAGTACTCTCTGCCATATTCACCTCTCGTGTCAATACTTTAACATTGTGTACAGCTAGTTGTTGGGCCTTCCGGCTTACTTTGAAACTTGAAAATTGAGCGTTGGGCAAATTACTGCTAAAACACATTAAAGATATATTATTCACTTCTCCTACAATACGTTATCAACCGTAATCCTTACGCTCATTCGTATTTCCTCTCTTTCATATACATTTCTTTTCTTCGTATCTTATTGTCAGACTTTCCCCATACAATCATCTTTCATCGTTGTGACTTGAGTTTGCAGTTTAGCTGACTATTTTGTCCGCAACACGTCATCTCTGCATAAAGCCATTTCACCCATTCGCAAACCTACATTCATAGATCTTATTCTCTGTAGGCAATCCAGGCACAGGTGAATAGTTGAGCTGGCAGCACATAGCCTTGCCTAATGTTGACGCCGAACACTGGCGACAGGCTGCCCTCCACTAGGACACATACTATACATTCATCAGAAGTGAATTCTACGGTACAGCTCTGTCAATCTCATATCTAAGCGATATGTTCTAGATATCCTTCCTTCAACGCTGTTACCCTGCAAAAACGTAGGAAAAATTGGTTCGCATCCAGTGTGCTTCTCTATGATATCGCGGAGTGAGGAAGCGAAATCGCGATCTCCGCGAATTTTACTTGTCGCAATTGTTTTTCCACAATTTTTGCGGCTGAGCTAATCAAACTGATGGTTCTATAGTTGGCACCGTCCATGCAACCCTAAGCTTTATGTAAGGATTGCCCGTTTCTAATTCGTTGGGATCATTTCGGCTCCCCAGCATACATTGCTCAAAAAATAGAAACAGTCCCGGACGTTTATTTTGTAAATGTGTATTCTTTCCCACGGAAATATGATTTTTATGATTTACGTGACGACATCATGGAATTCGACTCATAATTATTGTATGAATGATTGCAGGATAATAATTTAATGGAAACCATAGAACCGGAGACTATGTCGTCAACAGAGAGGGCACGTCGGCACGGCCAGTTGAAACAATTGAAGGACATGAGAAGGTAATCGATGACAATATGTAAATATACTATATTTAATTAAGTAAAGGTCCACTTCACAGTGTACATTGCAGTGTGTGACACTGCCGCCCTGCCGCCCTGTCGGCCTGTCGCTGTACGATATTTTTACATGGCAATCCTTAAACGTTCGATGAATTGTGAATCTTGGATCCCGTTATCGCGCGAAAGTTTAGTCTAGAGACTTTTGCAAAACAAGAAGTTTCGGTTACGTATCGGCATCTTCGGTGCTAACGCAGCTGCTTCTCACCAGCTATCATGTTACTCACAGAAAGATAACAACGTTTACAGTATTGCTATTTGTCTTATTGCGATTTGCTGTATGGTAAAAGTATTTCGCAGTCTGCCTGTTTCTATAATTAGATATGTCTGCGCGTTAATCCTATTTCGTCAAAAACTCATTTGCTAATAGACAGGGCGTACCACGTGCAGGTAAGCTTGGTTTCGGTTCTAAATATGATTGTGAACCTCTTACACGCCAAACACGTTCTCCCCTAGTATATATGTAATATGCACGAGTTTATAATTTATTTTGTTTGTTTGTAGTTGGTAATATCCGAGGATACTAAATCGATTTTAAGAAAACTTTTGCTTTTGGAAAGGCACATTATCCCCGACTTACGTTTATTTTGATAAAAATAAGTTTCGTTTACTAAATTTCAAAATAAATAAATAGAACCGAAATCACCAGAAAATCTAAAAGAAAGTCCGCGTAACTTGGCGTTTATTTACGTTTGACATTAATTTATTAGCTACTTATTTTACTTTATATGGTGTATATATAATTTTATTAATAATATATATGTAATTATATACATAGATAGAATCACACATTTTTATTTAAGACTAATTATAACATAATATAGTACCTTTATGTCTACTACTTTAATGGACCTACATGTTGTAATTTAACATGAATAAGTGAACGAATGAATTAAACGCGCGAATTTTGTAGGTTTGAAAAAATTATTTCTCTTGCAAATCTTCAAAAAGGCGAAGCCGTGAGCACAAGCTACGCTTTATATAAGTATATATATGATTATTTTTCAGACAATACAAACAAAAAGCGGCGGAAGAATCCAAACGAAAGAAGCGTCTCAAAGTAGACTCCTGGGAAATCATAGACGACAAGAACCAAGAGGACGACGCCATGGATATCAGGGACATAGAGTTTCGAATGACTAACGACGCGAGCAGGATACGGGCGCTTATATCCGGCGCGAGTACTTCCAGCGGACGGGATCTTATCATGTTAAAGGTAAATGTTGAAGGAAGTAACAGATTTGTAAACTAAAGCTGGCTCGCACAAGTCATGTGCTTATTTTGATGAGCTCGGCGATAGAGTGATTCGCAATGCTACTTTGCTACACCAAGACTTATGAGTTCGATTCCCACACAGTACAAATTTTTATGTGCACGAACATATCTGTTTGCCTTGGTCGGGCTGTTTTTAAGAGCGTTAGGGCGCATCAAAGCAGTCCGTCTGGGGTCCGTCAGTACATTCACTTCACAGAAAACCGCAGCCAAATAACAACTCAGTGGAGGGTTGTTGTATTCTTGCGAGTGAGTGAGGTCCTTAGGAGTTGCTGTATTACCAGCAGAGGTGGCATCGCGCTAACGATATTTAAGGTATTGCAAGCGTTCATAGGATACTGTAATAACTACGTATGCCACCCGACGTTGTATAAAAAATAATGTTTACATTCGTGTAATATCTGTGAGCACATTGTGACGTCACAATACGCGATGTAGAGAGATTGTACACAAAACATAACGTAAACGTAACACACAATATCTTAACCACATCCTCTATCTTCTCCCTCTTTCTAACGTTATCCCGTTTCCTAATCTATTTCGATTGGCGTAATCTAAGGATTTGGCGTAATGGCGTAAAAATTTAATGTAAATCGAAGGATTTGGCGAAGATACTGATTTTGACTCGCAGCATTTTGACGTCAGATTTCCAGAACCCAGAGCAACAATTAGACGTTTCTTAGGTTTTCGCCAAGATGTTTTCCTTCAGCTCCGATTAAGTGATAATTGCAAATATATTAAATACACCAGAATTCGAATCCGGGACCAGTTGGTTAAAAGCCTGTTTTTTTATCCACTATCACTTCAGCACCCTGCACCACACCTTATTTATACTGAAAATACCTTTTGAGTTCTGTGAAAGAGCTAGTTATAGTTAACAATACTAAGTTTATAATTTGTATATATTTTTTCAGATAGTTTTATGCAGAGCCCTGTATCCGCAAGTGGCAGTCGCGGACGAGTTTAACTACTGCAAGGTAAAATTTCACCTTACTACTAGCAAACTCACTTTAGATGTATGTAGGTACATCTACTATTACTACAAAGCTAAATACCAGACAAAAACATTTATTGAACTTCAATAAATGTTTAAATTTTGCAAGAATTAATAATTTATCGTTTTTTGTATTTGATATTGTGAAGGGTGAGATTTTCTAGATTTATTGAAGAAATTTTATTAAAAATCTGATAAAATAAAGTATTTTCTAATATTTTATGGTCAAATATACGCGACACAAATAGACCACGAGGAAAATGACGAAATGTACTTATGTACGAACGAAATTAATATGCCTTACAGTCTACAATTGGACATGGTACAAGTGATTTTTGAACATAGTGCATTTCATTATTTTCTTGCAATCGGTCTGATTAAATAGGTATTTACAAAATTCCTATCTATTTGACTAGCTCGATTTTTGACGAGCTCGGTGGCTCAGTCGTGAATTTGATAGCAACGCTCATGGGTTCGATTCCCACACAAGGCAAACATTTGTGTGCATGAACATTTCTGTTTGTCTTGGTCTGGATATTTGAGAGGTAGGGCGCATCAAAGCAGTCCGTCTGGGGAAGTACCTCCACCTCACAGAAAACCACAGGCAAATAACAACACTCTAGAGGGTTGTTGTGTTCCTGCGTATGAGTGAGGTCACCAGTAAGCTCCCAAGGAGTTGCTGTGTAAGCAGCAGAGGAGGCATCGCGCGAGTGATACTTAATATATCGCAAGCGTCAATAGGCTACGGTACCCGCTTTACATCAGGTGGGTCGTAAGCTTGTATGCCTCCCGACGTCCAAAAAGTACGACGTAAAAGACGGCGATGGAGTGTTTAGCATTGCTACACCAAGGCTTATTTTGTTTTGAGGAGTTCGATTCCCACACAGTACAAACATTTATGTGCACGAACTTAACTGTTTGTCTTGGTCTGGGTGTTTTAGGGCGCATCAAAGCAGTTCGTCTGGGGTCTGTCAGTACACCCACTTCACAGAAAAGCGCACACCTAATAAATTATAATAATGTATACGCATTTTGTTTTAATTGCATTGGCGGTACGTTTAGACAAGATTTTTAGAAATACTCACCGATCCTCTAATCTAGTAGCATTTAAGTAAAACAAATATGCGAGATATCTCCGTACACGGTAAATGCCAGCTTTTCTTACCTCGGCCTGTTTAATTGCTCTCTGAATGATAAAATAAGTCACCCTGTATAATTTAATGGTCTGTGATTTGATTCGAGATTGCCAGATAGAGATATTTCTATCTATCTATAACTTCACGCCAAATCCCTTGCGGGGTAGGCAGAGAGAACCGAGCGCCACGTGACTCCATCCTTACACACCTCACTCGCTTTTTTAACGTTCATTGATCTTCTCATGCACGCTCGCCGGTTTCTAATACTCCTGACATCCTTCCACCTTCTGATAGAACCCGACCAATTTGGTCATGGTACGTAAAACTTGGCCTTCGTCATTCTTTCATCCTACAGTCTTTCTTCCTGTCCGAACCAACGGAGCATGTCTTTTCTTATTTTAACACCGACGCTCTCTTTCAGACTAAATCTATTTCTAAAATCATTATTGTACGAACGAAACAAAAACTATTATATTCTATATATAAACTATTATATACACAGCTAGTTTCAGTTTCTATTTACATTTATTTCAGTCCAGCGCAGAACAGTTGTATCACACGTGGAGTAAGCCCTTCGTCTTCCTCCACCCAACCTCCTACTTCGGCAAGCAGCCGCGTGTATTGCAGCTCACTGAAGCAGACATACATACGGACGTGCCCGTTGGTTACAAGAGCAAACAACCACTGTCATCTAATCATCAGATATTGTGCTATTTGTAAGTATTTTATCCTTCGTCTATAAGAAAATGGCGCGCTAGATGGAAAGCAGTTAGCGATAAATCAAATGTAAAGCCTTAGATATTTAACACTCGAGAATCTCCCACTTTTTGGACTTAATTATTTCTTTGTTTATGACTTTACTTCGAATAACGGAGAGACAGCGCCATCTTTATTGCAGTAGCTCTGTGCCGGAAATCTTAGTCACTCAGCGAGATGTCCGGCGGGTGTTGCTCTCTCTCTTCATTCATTAGTCGGGTGGAACAGATGGTACATCGATGCTGAAGCTGTGTGCTCTTGAGTTTTGTACTGTAATGGCCCACCTTTTAGAGCATTTGTACTCCCCTGGGCAAGTTTCGTCTTTGTGGAAGAAGTCCTCGTCATTGTCTTTTTTTTTTAACGAGCCCGGTCTACCTCTCATACCCACTACTGTGTCTCCTGTGTAGCCAGAATTAACAGCGGCGATCACCAAAAAGGCAATGAACAGTGAAGTTCATTGCTGTCCCGGTGGTTAAACTACAGCTGCCTAGGAACTCACAACGAATTCAATCAGAAAAAAATTGTAGGAGTAGGAAGTTTTGAAATTGATTCGCTATGTCTGTTCATTGTCTGTGCTCGTCATTGTCTGTTGATAAAATATATTTTTGTTTTGCAGGTCCCTTCTGGAGACTACTAAGCCGTACATAGTCAATTCGATGAGGATGCCTGCCGCCCAAACGCTGCTTCTACTAGCGCACACCATTGATACTAACATTGGTTTCACCAGGTGAATATTCATCATCATCATCATCATATCGAAAGAATGTCCATTGCTGAACATAGGCGTCCACGTTTGACTTCCACAGCGATCGGTTCTGTGCAATTATATACATTGGTGAATTGAATGGAAAATTTAATCAATTTATTTCAATGATTTATTTTGTTAACCGATTTCAAAGCAGGAACAGGTTCTATGTCCGACTGTGTGTATTTTTTATATATGTTCAACGATATCTCGGGAACAGCTCAACCATCTCAATAAATCGCAAGGGTATTTTAGTTTTCGTTATGAACATCTATTCCACATCAACCCACACTATTTTTTTTGTACAACGTCGGGAGGTATACAAGCATACGGCCCACCTGATGTAACCGTAGCCTATAAACGTTTGCAACACGTTAAGTATCACTTGCGCAATGCCACCACTGCTTCTAACACAGCAACTCATTAGGAGCTTACTGGTGACCTCATTCACACGCAGGAACACAACAACGCTCTAGGGAATTGTTTTTTTGAATACAGTTTTCTGTGAGGTGAGGTACTTCTCGAGATAATATAAATTAAGGGAACATAAATTCGCCACATATTTTTTCTAATGATGTGGCTAATTTACGCCTCGATGGTGTAAAAAGTACCATAATATTAAAGTAGTTATTGAGATAACTATTTGATTTCAGGATAGTGTGTGATTCGTGGTTGCTGTTAGAATTTCCTTACGCCGACAACGGGTTGAATTTATTATTGAAAGCTGCTAAAATAAGATGCAGGTGGGACGCACTTATCAATCGAAGACTTGCGGGTAAGTTGTTGTTTAACTTCATTGGAAATTGAATCCACTATTGGCTTTTGTGGCTTATATCACCCTAACACTATTGATTTAATGGCAGTTATCGATCATTTTATTTCACCTAATGTAAAGGTGTCTTTTTTCGTAATGTGAAATAGAAGACTAAGTTGAGACCGATATATACATTATATCTGTATTAAATGATAAATAATTGTAAGATACTTATCTAAGTAAATAATTAATTTAGTAAAATATAAGTTACATTCATTTCATTTCTCATTTAGCGATGCTTGAAACTGATACAGTTTTTTCTATGATTAAGAACCTCTTGCCTGCAGTTTGACGTATGGGTAAGATGTGATGTAATTTTTTTTTATACAACTTCGGGAGGAATTCTAGCACACGGCCCACCCGATGTAAAGCAGTTACCGTAGCCTATTAACACTTGTAATATGTTAAGTATCACTCGCGCGATGCCTTCTCTGCTGCTTACACAGCAACTCCTTAGGAGCTTACGGGTGACTTCACTCACACACAGGAACACAACAACCCTCTAGGGAGTTGTTATTTGGCTGCGGTTTTCTGTGAGGTGGAGGTACTTCCCCAGACGGGCTGCTTTGATGCACCCTACCTCTCTTTAAACATCCAAACCAAGACAAACAGACATGTTCATGCACACAAATGTTTGCCTTGTGTGGGAATCGGACCCACGAGCGTTGGTGTCAAAGTCGCGTCATTCACGACTGAGCCACCGAGCTCGTCATAAATAATCCATGTGGGTGTTATGACATCCTTACGGACGGCTTTACTTGTAAGTAGGTCATGGCAACTCCTTACGAATATCGGTTTAATAAAAAAAGTTAAATCTTCTCTTCCTTTTTAGACGCAAACCCGAATAAAACAGTAGAAAGTGAACTACAGAAGCAACACACCAAGGTCCCATACGAAGAGCTGCAATATGAACTATCGTGCGAAACAAGTTCTTACATGACCAGCCAAGTGTACTACACCATCAAGAGGTTACTGCCCGGTGATCTTAAAGTCATGTACCATGGACCTGATGAGGCACATCCGAACATAGACCCTAATCCGTTCGAAGAAGGTTTCGAATGCCGACCACATGAGAAGAAAGGTGGTGTTTATGTGACCGATAATGTGGTTTATAATTGGTAAGTTATTATTGCACACGACAACTGATGACAAATGTTGTCTTATTTTAAATTTAAACAATATTTTGTAAGGTCCGTTAGTAGTGTTAAGCACATCTCAATATTATAAATGTGTAAAGTGGAATCTGCGGATATATATGTGTAAATTATAGACTCATAATAGCACTAGTTTAAACCTATGTGGCTTTTAATTGATATCTTTTATTATATAATAATATGTAAAAAATTGAAAAAATGCAAGTTAAATAAATAAATAAAAAAAAAACATGCATTATCTGGCGCTGCAAGGAGCTATTTCTAATTATAGCTACATTGTTTATTATATGTTAATTTATTTCTCTCTTCCTAGTGTTTATATTGTTTCCTTATCCATTAGGATTGGCGGGGTCGGCTGCCTCAAGCCTGAGAATTTGACCAAGATACTAATTTTTGCATGAAGCGATTGCCGTCAGCCCTCCACGACCCAGGGGAAAACCAGACTTTTCGTAGGGTTAGGTCACATGTCTTTCAAAATATAATTTCTTGGACATGCTGGTTTCCTCACGATGTTTTCTTTCACCGCCGACCATGTGATAATTACAAGTGAAGAGTACATAAGACAAGAACTTGATATACACTGCCCATATCTAGATATCTGATAAACTGTGGTGCACGGCAGTTGAGCTTCACTTGACTAGCCATCTCTTTGAGGTTTTTTACTGCCTTATTTGTCATATTGCTGTCTCTCACTTTGCCAAGAGGGGAAGTCAATTCGAAAACTTCCTACTCTTACAAATTTCTTCTGATAAAATTCGTTGTGAGTTCCAAGGCAGCTGTAGTTTAATCCCCGGGACAGCAATGGACTTCACTGTTCATTGCATTTTTGATGGTCGCCGCTGTTAATTCTGGCTACACAGGAGATACAGTGGTGGGAATGAGTGGTGAGCCTGCCCCTTACACTGCCCATCAAAGTTTAATTATAAAATTTAACTTTTGACAGGTAATCATTTTAACAGAAAGAGGCAGGTACCTATCAAGTGTTGTGTTTCTCTCAAAGACGAAAGAGATAGAATGATCTGTCTAAAGTAGCTTAATAAAATGGACGCAGTATAGTACATCACACTAGGATTCCAACCAGGGCCAGCCGGCAAATAGGCTGGTTCTATATCCACTGAGCTACCACTGCTCTTTCCTATAGTATAACCCTTATTATTTTTTTATACAACGTCGGAAGGCATACCAGCATACAACCCACCAGATGTAAATCGGTTACCTTAGCGTATGCATGCTAACAATACATTAAGTGTCACTCGCGTGATGCCACCTCTGCTACTAACACAGCAACTCCTTAGTAGTTACCGGTGACCTCACCCACACGAAGATATACAACAATCCTCTAGGGGAGTTGTTATTTGGCTGCTGTTCTCTGTGAGGTGGAGGTACTTCCCTATAGGGGCTGCTTTGATGCGCCCTAGCTCTCTTAAAGTAATCTACAAGTTTCGCTACTAATGTGCAAAAACCTCATGCATATTTATTTCTTTCCTTTTCAGCGTGGTCGACACGGATTGGAGTTATAATATGTACCAAGAAACATATAACGTGACTTGGAACTGTCCAGATTGCAACATGGCGCTGTGCCTTTCGCCGCTGGAGAGACTCCAACACAAGCTGTTTATTTGCTCATCCAAAACGGAACCGAAAACCGAAGCACCGAAACCTGTGAGGAATAATAAACCTAATGCCAAAGAGTATAAGTGCGAGAATTGTAACGAAACTCTTTACATGACGCCTGTAGAAATTTTAAGACATAAGAAGGGGTGTAAAGTAAAATAAACCTGTTTAAATTTATTGCATTTTTTAATAAATAATTGTAATTAGATTCTATGTTTTATATGCTTTATTTAGAACAAATATATGGTTTTTATAATCATAGGATAACTCGTGCGTGCACACAAAACACCCTATTTTACACGCTAGTTAAGCAACGTCGCCACGGCATATTTATTCAGCCGTCTCAAATTCGTACTTCTAGTTTTCGATTGCTATTATATATATATATATATATATAAAAACACAGTTACAACAAAATAACTATTCCCTTTGCTGAAATTGTTGCCCATACGGTTACCTTAGGTGAATGCAAGAATTTCGCTGCTCCAGTATCTGCAGTTCTGCTTGCTAACATGCCCGTTGAGATGAAAATGGGCTTCATCGGAAAACAAGATGTTGTCAAAGTTACGAAAGCAATCCAGCATTGTTTCAGGATACAATTTGCGTAAATTTAAATCATTAGGCTTGAATTCTTGCACTAGCTGGATCTTGTGTGAATGCAATTTCAAATGTAATTTCAAAATACGGCGTAAAAATGTGCGCGATATTCTTAATTCAGCTGAACGTCTGCGCGTCGAGAAATCAGGATCTTGTTGAACTGAACCCGAAACTCTGCACGTTCCGGCTAGTTCAAATAATAGGAACAAAGTACTGGTGGTGAAGGAATACGACCAGTGTGTGTTGCCAGTGATTACTTAGGGCACAGGAACGTGGTTTCTTACTATGGGCCTCGTACGGAAGCTTAAGGTTGCACTGCGTGCGATCGAGAAATGAGTACATTCTTAGCACAGTTTTGCTATGAATGTGCTCATGAGTTACCGACGTGGCTCTAAGGACCGCAGTGAGCCGATACGTGCAAGTATAGGACATCGCTGTGGATGGCTTATATACCTAGCCTAATCAACAATGGACTTCGTTCGCCTGAAATGATAATGATGAAGGTGACTGGTAGGAATTTATCGTACACACTCGTAAGTACGAGTACCACCATTAATAAGGGCTAGTGTGATTATGCACATTAGCGGAATTGAAAAAAAAACTTGATGAAATTAGGATTAAATAAAGAGGTATTTCAATTTTTGTTTCATTTACTTATCCATATATTTTTTCATGCCATTAATGTGGCAATCCAGCAACAGCCTGCCTAATTCTAAGCGGCCTGGAGGCTTGCAAACATAAGCGTCACTCACACCTTGTCGGCCCTGTGAAACACCCCCCCCCCCCGAGACTCCGCCAGTCCTAATCAATTAGAAAACGGGATAACGCTCAGAACAAAAAGACACCAACTTATCAATTGAGTGGTGAAAATAGAAACTACGGTCGCCATGTTGAAATCTTACTAATATTATAAATGTGAATGTCCGTTTGTTTGTTAGCTTTCACGCGAAAACTACTGAACCGATCATCATGAAACTTTGTACACATATTCTTGGAGGTATCAGAAGTAAAATAGGATACTTTTTATTAAAAAAAAAATATATTTTTTATCAATGCGAGCGAAGCCGCTGGTAAAAGCTAGTATAATATAATCCTTGTGCTCATTGAATCTAATTATCGACACAGATGGTAATTTTTTAATGAAACAGTCTATTTTTGTATCATTTCGAATTTCCATTTACGTTCATAGTGACGAGGACTGTCATAAAGCACCAAGCTTTTTTTTTCACATTTTTTTGGTGTAACTAGATTACCACCATCAAACATTTGAACCTTCCAAAGGGTGCCGTGGCGAAATAAAAGTAAGTCACATAGATGTTTATACTTATAATAGCTCTACTCAGGAAGTATCTCCACCTGAAAAAAAAACAGTCTAGTCAATTCTCTGATTGTTGCCGTGACCCTGCGAGTTAATAAGGTAATCGCGATGCTCCTTCGAAGTTGCTGCATTAGCGTGTGTGGCAACGAACGAGTGAGTTTGTGCTGCCAGCGTCTTTAGACTACGGTAGTCACTAATACTAGGTACTTGTTATTTTTTTAATATTATATCTAGACATACCTATGTGGGGGAGACAGCATGGAAGTAGAATAAATGCGGTCGTTAAATTGAACGTGTTTTATCAAGTGATGTCAAGAGACCTAGACACCGGCGTGCGTGCATGAGAAGAGATATGAATGTTAAAGAAGCGAATAAGGTGTGTAAAGACCGAGTCACGCCGCGCTCGGTTCTCTATTAAAGTTATAATAGACACATAGATGTTTTGATATGTAATACAAAAAAATGTGTCATTTTGCTTCAATTCTCTAAATAAAACTAAGATTATTTAATAGGTAGGTAATTTTAGTTCGTTTAGTCGTTTATTTGCAGTCCTCGCTGTTTTCTATATATCGTAGCCCACGATTGCAGAACGCCAGCTTGAAAAATATCTGCAAAAACGCATATCGTTCAAAAAAGGGGAGGTAATGGGCTACGCCTAGGTACATATTTAGTGCTGAACGAGCGAGACAATTTCAAAAGTGTCGATCTCCACGGAAGCTATTCACTAGATACTAACATTGTCATTAAAACAGAGGCTTTGTGCTCGACATAACCTCACCCATCATATTGTAACGTCTTATTCAAAAGTCTGACCACAAACAAATAAACTACTTGACTACGCATGAAGGCACCCCGCGCTCACAAAAACGTTGTGTTTTACCGCCTAAATATATCAGCGATACGAATCTACTTACCGGGAGGATATTTTGAGCAATAAGTAAGAAGTGCAGCGATGTTGATCTGCGAACTAGCCAATACGAGCTCCGCGGTCTACATTACCCCTTCCCCATTACCTTCATGAGTCAGACACACCATTTAACAGATCGGTTACTCGTCTAACAAAATCGAAACTTTTCCCTAACTAAGTATAAAGTGCATGGCAAGAAACCTACACTTACATTACTTATGTCAGGTAGAAAACAAACACATCTGCTGCCCTCCTGATATAAAGCGGTTATTATAGTCTATGATCACTTGCAATACAAGGTGCATCGTTCGCGTTGTCACCCCCACTGGTAAAGCAGTGTGCTTACTTTTTACCCAACTATTTTACTACGATTAATGAGCTACGGTCTGCAAAGTGGAATTGCCGCCTGAGGGGAGATACTAAACATGGACACTGTCCGACAGGGTGTACTACGTGTAATTGAAGTTGATCTTGAATCTCAATTCTATAGCTCTTATACCCTCTCAAGAAGTTCGAATCCTGGCATGTGACACTAAATTCTTGTTTTCGGATTTATGTACATATTTTGTAAGTATCACTTGCTCAGCGTTGAAGGAAAGCATCGTGAGAAAACCTGCATCTCAGAGAAATTTCGACGAGCTTGGTGGCACAGTCGTGAATGACGCGACTTTGATACCAACGCTCGTGGGTTCGATTCCCACACAAGGCAAACATTTGTGTGTATGAACATGTCTGTTTGTCTTGTCTGGTTGTTTTAAGAGAGGTAGGGCGCATCAAAGCAGTCCGTCTGGGAAAGTACATCCACCTCACACCTAGAGGGTTGTTGTGTTCCTGCGTGTGAGTGAGGTCACCAGTAAGCCCAAGGAGTTGCTGTGTAAGCAGCAGAGGAGACATCGCGCGAGTGATAATTAATATATCGCAAGCGTTAATAGGCTACGGTACCTGCTTTACATCAGCATACGCTTGTATGCCTCCCGACGTAGTATAATATATATATATTTCGAAAGATCGTGTGACCTTACCTAAGATAAATAAATAAATATTGTCGGACAAATTACGGTGCCATCTAGCCCTAAAGTAAGCGAAGCTTGTGTTATGGGTACAAGACAACTGATAAACATACGTAAGTACATTTTTTTTTTGTAAATACATACTTATTATACATAGAAAATACCCAGACCAAGACAAACAGACATGTTCATGCACACAAATGTTTGTATTGTGTGGGAATCGAACCCACGAGCGTTGATTTCAAAGTAGCGTAACAACGCGTTTCACCACTGCACCACCGAGCTCGTCAAATAAGTTAAAGTTAAGTCGTTAAAGATAGGTCTGGTTTTCCCTCTGGGTTGTGGAGGCTGTAGGTAATCGCTCCAGGTAAAAATCAATATGTTCGCCAAATCCTTACGCTTAGATAGCTGACCCCGCCAATCGTAATGGATTATGAAACGGGATAACGCTAAGGAGAAGAATAGTACCCTCCCAAAAGATAGTTTCACATGTATCGAAGGCACATCTCTAATTTACCACTTTTTGCTGCCAATGTACCACCACTGCTCCGCAATAAGCTCTATATTTACCACTTTTTGCTGCCAATGTACCACCACTGCTCTACAATAAGCTCTATATTTACCACTTTTTGCTGCCAATGTACCACCACTGCTCTACAATAAGCTCTATATTTACCACTTTTTGCTGCCAATGTACCACCACTGCTCTACAATAAGCTCTATATTTACCACTTTTTGCTGCCAATGTACCACCACTGCTCTACAATAAGCTCTATATTTACCGCTTTTTGCTGCCAATGTACCACCACTGCTCTACAATAAGCTCTATATTTACCACTTTTTGCTGCCAATGTACCACCACTGCTCTACAATAAGCTCTATATTTACCACTTTTTGCTGCCAATGTACCACCACTGCTCTACAATAAGCTCTATATTTATCACTTTTTGCTGCCAATGTACCACCGCTGCTCTACAATAAGCGTGATGGCATGGCATGTGTAAGGCGAGCGTCATTAACCCGACATGAACGCGCGTCGTGACCTGCCCGCCGGCTGCAGATGCAGATCGCCGCGTTTTTAATTCGCGCAATAACGCACCGTAGGTACGCGTCGCTTACACTGTGTGTGTATACACACTACCTGCATTTCGTAGAACCATTTTGATCCAATTGCCAGGGTTCCGTACCCAAAGGGTATTAACGGAACCCTGTTACTGAGGCTCTGCTGTCTGCCTGTCTGTCCATCGCAGGGCTGTATCGTTCAAATCGTAACAGTTAGTAAATTGAAATTTTCAAATATTGTATATTATAATGGTCGCTATAGAAACATACAATAAAAATAATATAAAGTTTAAAGGAGGTTCCCATATAGGAAACGTTTTTTCAGGCTTTTTTACAAGATGGTACGGAACCCTTTGTAAGCGTAATTGACTCGCACTCAGTAACACATTTGTATATTACGTCAGTTGGCAAACGCATTGCAGATACGCCTCAGAAGCTGACTTCCACTGAAGCCTCAGCTCGGAGGAACGCAATATCCCTCCAGGTAGTAGTTGTTGTCTACAGTCTTCTGTAAGTGGAGATGCTTACTTCATCAATCGAGCTGCTCTAAATAGAGCTATATATAGGTGTGGTACAGGAGAAGTAATTACTCTCAGCCTGAAATATTACCTACTGTTTGCTACATCTTTTACAGAAAATCTGAACCTTCTAGCTAAGATAGATGTATCTAGTTGTTTCATAATATTGCTGGAAACAATTTGACAGTCAAAATCAGTTACTTGCCTGTGGTTCATATTGCTAACTTGCAACCGAATCGAAGACTTGGTTACAAGAATACAGCCAAAGCCAATTGCCTCGGAGGGTTGAGTCCCTCCAGGTCAGTGGTGTCATCAAGTTCAGAAGTTTATAAATCAGCACCGGGAGCAGTACCCATAGTAATCGATTTTAATTAAGTGGGTTGTATATTTATTAGACACATGATCATCATCTTAAACAGCTTCGGTCCAACTGTTCAACCGGTGTCGGCCCGGTACACTTTTCTCTTTCATTCGTCACGGTTAGTCGTTATTGAGCTTTCTATGTTTTTCGTTCATATTCCGCTTAACACAATTCATCTATCATATTAGCGGTCGAAAAGATATAGATCGTATGCAACCCGATAGCATAAAAAATTAAGTAAAAAATCACGTAGTGTGACCCAATCCCGCTTGCAGATGGCCCCTCACGCATTACTGGAGCTCCGCCCTCGCCGAGCTGACGCTGCATTTACTAAAGTATACGTGGTATTCGTGAAACGCAAAAAAAAATATTGAAGTATTGTCTATGGATCTTTAAAAATAATGTTAACTCTATGGAGGGAGAGTTGGAGTGATATCAAATCGCAAGTGATTTCTTCTCAAACTCGTCTAAATTAAAAAGGTTCTTGATCCAAAAAAATATTTATATTTTCGATGAGTTGCAGTGTCTGTTACATATTTACGTAGTGATTGCTGAGATCGTAGATTATACCTACACACATCAAAAGTGTCTAGGGATCAACATATATTTTTGCAATAACTGTTCTCCTGATTGATATTAATTAAAATTTTCTTTAAGGATTCATCAAATAAAGTGTTTTCGTTTGTCTACAGTAACGATAAACCAAGTCACCTTTACATTAATAAAGAAATTTGCCATTTTCATAATAAAGGGATTTTTGACATTTGAACCACTAACATTAAAGTTCGAAAAAAAGACCGAACCACCTATAGCAATGCACAATCATAGGATTCGATATCAATGGGCTCTTGAACACAGAAATTGGGCAGAAGAACAATGGCGTTTCGTGTGCTTTTCTGATGAGTCTCGTTTTGGTATGAGACCGGATACAAGACGTATACGACACTGGAGAACCCCTGGACGCCAACAGCGATTAAAATCCTGCCAGGAAGTCCATCCTTATAGTGGTGGAACCATCATGGTATTTGGATCGGCGGAAGAACTGAGTTGATTTGGATCAGAGGCAACCTCAACGCTCAAATTTATGCTGAGACGATTGTATCAGACGTCATCGTTCCTCTACAAGTGCAAATCGGTCCCTTATTTCAGTTAATGCATGATAATGCACGACCGCACACCGCAAGAGTTGTAAGACAGACTCTCGCCGCAGCTAACATCAATGTCATGCCCTGGCCTGCTCAGTCGCCAGACTTGAACCCGATTGAGCATGCATGGGATATGCTACAGAGAAGAGCTCTGCCGAATATGGAGGGTATCCAATCGCAAGAAGACCTTTTTTTGTTGTTGCAACGAACATGGGCGGCCATTCCACAGTGTGATTTGGATGAACTCATTTTGAGTATGCCAAACCGATGTTCTTGTGTTGTTAGTGTTCGCGGTAGAAACACGGATTATTAATTGTTTAAGTTACCCAATAAAATTTTAAAGAAAACTGTTATTTCAGTCTTTTTTTCGAACTTTAATGTTAGTGGTTCAAATGTCAAAAATCCCTTTATTATGAAAATGGCAAATTTCTTTATTAATGCAAAGGTGACTTGGTTTATCGTTACTGTAGACAAACGAAAACACTTTATTTGATGAATCCTTAAAGAAAATTTTAATTAATATCAATCAGGAGAAAAGTTATTGCAAAAATATATGTTGATCCCTAGACACTTTTGATGTGTGTATTAGAAAATTGATAATAATGTAGACAACAAGTTTATTATTTTGAAAACAAAATCTAGTCTAAATTTCAATTAGGCAAATATTAATTGCTATTTTTATTGTAATATTCTTGTAATGTTCAGACACGGTTGAAAACTGTTAGTGAAATAAATGAAAAATGACTTATGTTCATCGTTGAGTAATTCCTATAGCTACTTTCCATTTTGAGAACCGAATGCATAGTGCGAGTTTTACAAATATTTACTCCTACTGCGTTAATAAATAAATAATACGATTTGATTTGATTCCATACAAATTTATCAATTTATCGACAACCTTGTATAGAATACTGAGGTTCCGAAATTATCCGCTAGAGGCGCAGTTAAATTTTTCATCAAAATTATTAACGTTAACGCATACTCATTTGATGATACCATAATATGTTATCGCCGTCAGAATTTCTCTAGTATATTATGACGATACAACAATTAGAATTCTTGAAATTTGGTTCTTTAGATCATATTAGGTACTTACATGAACACAACCATCAATCTCCATTATCAGACCATCTCAATGATACATATACCACATTATTGTATCGAAATTTATTGGCAAATCTCGTGACAATAGAGCAAATAGAAACGGTCTACCTAATGAAAACGTATTAAATGTAAACTTAGATTAGATTAAGCGAGGAATCATTTCGAGAAATAATGAGGTTGTTTGTGAGACTTCCAATCAATTAAAAAATAAGGTGTTGCTTCACCGTTTTTCCAATACTTCATGCTATCGTCATTAATACTTTTAAATAGATATAATTGTAACACTTCTCCTGTCTAACAAGCGCGATACCTCGACAGTGTACCTACAGTCGCTTGATGTTACTTCTGCGCTTGATTAGGTCATCAGTTCCTATCCGTTTTTGACTTGATTTGGTAAATTCTTTGATAAGATAGGATAGGATATTGGGTCCTGCTAAATTTTCTGTGCAAGGGCTAGTCAGACACTGCTGCTGCAGACACTGGTGGATAGGTGGACACTTTAAACGAAATGTCTGAACTCATTAGCCCTGAATGCATTACATGAATTCTCCTGTAGACAGCTCTCCCAGAACCTTCCACATACGTTCCACTTTTGTGAAAATTTTACAGACATTTGTGAGATGACAACTTTCAAAGTATCTCCCTCAGAGAAGTCTCAGTTAACCTACTGAAATCCTTATTGACATAGATAAATTATAACTAATGTTCATTTTCCGTTTCTCTTGCAATGCCTATTCATCAAATAAATATTTTTCGAAATAGTAAGGACATGGCATGGGCATGACCTGAAAAAAAGAGAAAATAAATACTTATTAAAAAAAAGTAGGGAAAGTTTGTGAATAATATTATTATTTTATGTATAGATTATTATATTATTTAAAAAAATAGATGTGTACCTACTTGTACGTACGTGTACGTATTCTACCTACAAATTTGATGAAGCTTTAAAAAACCTCTTGAGTTTCTAAATGACGATTTTATTTCACATAAGATTATCTAGAAGAAAAGTATAAAAATATACTACACACAGCATATAAATAATACGTAGTTAATGTTAAATAAAATACATGTAAGTATATTATCTTCAGAAATTTAAATAAAATAAACGCTATATAGTAAAATTTCACATTGTCTTTTATACACTCACTCGAGTTACTCATCATTATCATCATCAGTGAGCAATTAAGTGTAAATATTTGTATGTGTAATTGTTAATGCTCTTGGGTTTTTTTTATCACCATGACATAATTTGCGAAATTAAAACGTGGTATTGGTCTAGCTAGTTTCTTCTAATCGAATCAGAGTGCGTCGATTGATACTTCTACACTTTCACCCTTCGAGCATATAGTTCCAACGACGCCTATGTGGACAGCCAAGGAAGACAAGACAGAGCTGAGATTTCTGCGGGGACTCTTGGGTTTCCATTCTGATCGACGAAAATACGCTGTAGACGATGGCGCTAATCGACTCTCTGGAGCATTCGGTACCAGTAGGTAGTGTTACGCGCCAACAGCTCGTCATAAGTTGTCCGAGGCAAATACGTCACTTTCGGTATGTCCTATATATTTAATGAAGATTTCTAAACCGAAACTTTCATTTCAAATTTGTAAGAATTTCACAAAATGTAATATGAACATTTCAACTGATTATTTATGATAAGATGCCAACCCTGTGATACATAGACAGACTATTGTACGTTCCGCAGGCTTTTTTTTAGGTACGGATTCCTCAAAATGTTCAACAGACCAAAATTTGTTATTCTGCTTTACTTCCCTCATGGTAAACACAATAATGAAATGATTGTACGAAGAGAGGTAGGGTGCATCAAAGCAGGTACCTCCATGACAAGCATACGCATATCCTGAAGTGGCCCCACTTGCGTATGCTTGTCTGTCTCTCGAAGTTGTATAAAAAACGCAATTACCTAAGTATAATCAAAGTGTATCAACACGGCTACCTTAAAAAAATCCAAGTGTCTGTCCTTCTAGGCGTCTAATCTAAACTTCGTTACAATTTTGCAATTAAGTGTAATTATGTGTTTGTCTGTATGTTGACCTCGCCTTGAAACAATGTCGGGCAATTTGGTTGTCAGGGCCCGGAAGCACGCGTCCAACTCGATGTGAAAATTACCTAGACGATTTCGGTCACAATTACCTTGCTTGGTATGGCTTGAAACGCCGTCACATGGCTCCGGGGAATGTCCACTTTGCCGTCTATTTTGTTTAAATCGGGTGCAACTGGCAACACTTTCGTAGAGACCTAGCCATTGGCAATCGAAGCTGTGAGGATTGAGAGAGCGGGTCGGGGTATATTTTTTGTACAACGTCGGGAGGCATGTAAACATACGGCCCACCTGATGGAAAATGGTTACCGTAGTCTATGAACACTTGCAACACATTAAGTATACTCACGCGATGCTGCAGTTTTCTGTGAGGTGTTCGAACTTCTCCAGACGGGTTGTTTTAATGCGCCCTACCTCTGTATGCTTGTTTGTGACCAAATGTAGTATAAAAAAAAGCATGGCGTGTAAATGCTTACACTTCATTACCATTGTTTATCTTACAACAGTATCCGTTCATCAACGGCTGGTAATTAGTCCTCACACACTGGAACCGCAATAGTCGCGTACTGTGCGGTGGTAGAGAAGTTTTCTTCCGAGAAGAAGTTAAATGAACTCTGCCGTAATTTTACAAACGTATGTTTACAAGGGGTGCCTCTGGCATTGCAACCTCCATAGGCTGTGGAAATTGCTTACCATCAAGAACGTAGAAGGCTTATTCGCCACCTTAGTGTTATATAAGAAAGTATAATCACTAAGTCCACATATATAAATACACATTTGGGATATAGCTGAATCTTGAACATGTCTGACAGAATTTGAATAAATCATTATTCATGTGCCGTAACAAATTACCTAACATAATCTGTACTGTGAGCTTATCATGATTTGTCACGGTGAAAAAAAATAGGTTACCAAAGACATAGGCACATGCGTGTTACGTGATTTTGTATTTAGATACGTGAGAAGCAACAAGACACGTCGAATTAGCTTAGTTTTGCGAAAGAACATAAAGACAACGTAAGTTTGTCGATTTAGAACGACTCAACGATGAAAAATAAACATACATATTGACTAAGTATTGGCTAAGACCAACTTGACGATGATAAATATAGCATATTTATCGTCGTTAAGTTTTTGTATTATTTACTTATGGAAGCGAGAGCTGGGTATAGTCGATAGAGCATGAATGTAGAATAAATGTGAACAAAATACGAGCATTGCACAAAAATTTGTGTTGCAACTCTTGTAGACTGTAGTTTGTGTTTCAAAGACTGTATCGTTGTTAAAATAAGAAGAGAAGCTCCGTTGGTCCGGTGAGTGTGCATGAGAAGAGTTATAAATGTTAAAGAAGCGAGTGAGGTGTACCTATAAGAACCGAGTCATGTTGCGTTTGTGCCATGTGTGGTTTCTCTATCTACCCCGCAAAGGACTTTGGAGTGAAGACATAGAAGGATATATGAGGTATTTCTTTAACTTAGTTTTCTTTCAATAACTTAATTTTTTATGTAATGAATTATTATGTGGTAAGTACCCGGAGAAATGACAACTTTAAACAATATATATACCTATGGTAGGAATACTATATGTACATCATAAGTATAAGCAGTGACAACCCTGTACATAAAGAACGAGCGTATTGATCAACTAGATCCCGGTTTAGATCCTGGCATGTACACTACATTCGTGTTTTGGGATTTCGATTTATGCACATATTTGTAACTAGCTGCTGCCCGCGGCTCCGCCCGCGTGGAGTCAAATAACGTAGCCTATGTGTTAATCCAGGTCATAATCTATCTACGTGCCAAATTTCATTCAAATCCGTTCAGCCGTTTAAGCGTGAAAGAGCAACAAACATACAAACTTTCGCATTTATAATATTAGCAGGATTATCACTTACTCTGCAAAAATGGAAAAGATCGTGAGGGAACCCGCAAATTATACTACGAAATACGTGCGACCTAAGAAAGACCTAAGAAAAGTCTGGTTTTTCTTTCTGGGCCGTGGAGGTACGACGGCAGTCGCTCCGTTTAAAAATCAGTAGATATCTTGGCCAATTCCTAAGGCTTACACCGCCAATCTTAATGGATTAGGAAACGGTACAACGCTAAAAAGAAGAAAGCTATATATATATACATCATAAGTATAAACATATATATTTAATATGATGATACTAGAAATGTTATGTAAGTATCTAACTTTTCAAACGGAAAAAATTTACCACGTCAAAGTAATGAAAAAAGACAACTCAATAATTACAAATTACTATGTAATAATTAAGAAAGTCATAATGGTAATCCAACTGCTTCAAATGCAAATAATCGTACGAACGTGCGGCCATTAAATCAGCGGAAAGATTTTTATGAACATCGCCATTGAATGCAAGCACTGGATAAAAATCATTCTAAAGTAATTTTAAATCTAATATTTATATTTTATTTTTATGTTTCTTCAAACACATCCAAAAAAACAATTAGGTATATAAAATAAGTTCTAATATATACTAAAGTTTGTTCTCTTTTTATCCCCTGTTCCTAAGTATTTCTTGCGTTACTTACCCTAACACTAAGACAAAATTATTATGGAACAATTTTGACCTAGCATTGTTATTTCTACTACCTATGTTTTCTTCTATGGCTTATAGAAAACGGAGGCACCGACTGAACTAAAGCTGGTAAAATCGCAAATTTATCAGCCACAACCTAAAGCCTACACTCGTGATCTGATCTCTAAAGAAGATGGGCGATTAACTTTTAACCTCCTGTGTTTTCTAGCACAACCTTGTACATACTGTTCATAACACTCTTACTACCATTCATTAAGGTTTATACTACCTTCTTTATACGTAAATAGGTTTGTAAAAACCAGAGTGGTCCTGTCAAGCTGTCACCGCGTAGGAAGCAGCAGTGAAGCGGTTTAATGAAATTATATCATGAAAGTAGATCGGAGTGCGGACTGAAGGGGGTTAAACGAATTCGTGGCTGGTCTTCCAACTCGGTGGGTCCTATCAGTCAGGAGATCATGATAAAGTTGACAGAATTCATTGGCTAGATCATTTTGCTTATCTGCAGAAACAAACATTGCCCGTCATTGAGGTTTTAGCTTTAAGTCTAATCTTTCACTAGGTGAGTCTCGCGGCTTTGATTGTGGAGTTCTGTTAATTCAACGTCGGAAGACAAACCAGCATACATCCCACCTGAAATAAAGTTGAGTCTACACTCTTGCAATTGCCAGGATAATAGTAACCTCACTCACTAGCAGAAAAACAACAACCTCTCAGCGAGTTGTTATTTGGCTGCAGTTTTCTGTGTGGTGCAAGTAGTTCTTCAGTCGGGCTGCTTCGGCGTGAGATCCTCCACTAGCTCGAGCCTCATTTGTTAATTAGCAGAGCACAAGTTACACGCAGATTTTTCCCTGTGTACTGACCCGATCCTAAAAATTATTTCACTAAAAGGAATTAGTTATTACGAGTACCTAACTACAACCAATGCTTTTAGGGAACTGTTCCCTGGCAACTTGTAGTTCGAAAGATACCTATACCTACAGCCCAACAAAATATATGATTTATTAGTATATATGATTTTATGTCAAATATATGAGATGAGCAATACCTACACAAAAGCTATGTCTCATTTTAACATAATATAGAAGCATGTCAAATTGTATTTATTAAATTTGATTAACTATAATAAAACACGTTGGTTCCACTCAGAGACATGTTACTAAAGGACTCGCCACTCGCCCTACGCGTGATTCTGTTAGTAAATAATTCTGCCATTTTTGACGGGGGACGAGGTAACTACTACATAGAAACGAAAATAATGTTTTAAGGAAATGTCAATCTTATTTCGAGGCGTCTACAGTTCAAAGTTATTTTCTTACCGCTGCCTGCCATCTGTTGTGGAATAGCTGAACTTCTTCGTAAATCGAAGCTGGTAGATTCAAAATTACGAAACGTCTTATATACTTTTTTTTGTCTTTAGCTAAATGAACTCTATTATACAGAACGAAGGACTGTTTTGTTTTGCAGTTTGTATAATTTACGCTAATTTGGGATAGGAGATATGCGACCAAAGTCGCGGAATATGATTCGATTGCATCAGTACTCAATTACTGAATCGATTTCTCATGTTTTAATCGTTATCACACCATTTTAATTTCTTTTATATGACAGCAAATAAAATAATACTTGCATGTGAAAGGTAGGTTCAACCTTTTTTTGCATGACATAACTGCAGTTTGGCATTTTTAGTGTAACACTTTATGATGTTACCTGAGCGATAACGATTACAAGACTGTTAGAGAATCGATTACGCACGAAGTATTTATGCGCGCAATGGATCACAATATCTTGTACCATGACAGAGGGGAATGATCCTACGAGGCTGGTCCTTTAGTAACATGTCTCTGGTTCCACTACAATACTGTTAACCGACAAAAAAGGAGGAAATTCTGAAGTCGACGTGTATACTTTTTATGTAAGTAAATCTATTTTGATGATTATTTTTGAAGTGAAAACTTCTTATGGGAAGCAACAGAAACCGCTTCGTTACGTAACGCGTTACGAGACAGTCTGTCTGGCTTCCCTTTCTCTTTCTCTCTTATCACTTCTGTCGGGCGTCCCGGGACGCACACGTTTTTTTTATTGAATAAAATTCTTACCTATAAGTCAATTATATGCGAATTTGAAAATCAAATCCACCCCCAAGGTTATTCACTTGCCTTTTAACCAACTCTATCACATTTAACGTTGTTGCCAGTGATCTTATGACTGACTGATTTGCGGTGTCAACGCTTGACAAGGACACTACTCTCGGTGACATTGACTGGTCGATACGAAACCAGAAAAATTGAGTCAACAGGAATAGATAGATATGTTTGCACCTAAGATAATCAAACTAGGTAGCACTTACGTCTGGGAAGCTTTCTGGTACCTGTGCAATTTATGCTGGAGAACCGGAAAAGGTCCCAATAGATTGGAGAGGCTCAGGAATCTACCCTAGTACTACAGCTACATGGCCATCAGTTTTATCAGCTTAGAGGCAATGTATGGTAAAATTATCACGAGGCGAATGAGCGTGAAATCCAATGGATTGCTGTGGAAGCTACAGCAGGGATTCCGGAATAGAAGAGGATGTAACATACCGACTAATTTTTCTCGCACAGCAACATCGTGGAGAAGCATCTGGTGCTAGATCAGAAGGTTTTTTGCGGTTTTGTAGGTCTTGAGAAAGCGTTGGGTATTGCCATGATGTGGAATTGACTTAAGAGGGTTGTAGGTACAGTTTGTAAACATTGGTGTCAAGCAGGGTTGCGTGACATCGGCTCGGCTGTTTATTCAGTATCTTGATAACTGCATACTGAGAAGAAAATCAAGATAATGCTATTTGAAAGAGAAGAAACCAGAACGAGTGTAAGAATTGTTGTTGATAATGTTACCACCTGGTGTAAAGCGGTTACCGTAGCCTATGAATGCTTGTAATAACATTAAATATCACTCGATGCATGATGCCACCACTGCGGCGAACACAGCAACTCTTTAGGCGCTTGCTGGTGACCTCACTCACACGCAGGAATACAACAACTCTCTAGGGAGTTGTTATTTGATTACAGAAAGCCTGACTAGAATGGAGGGTTGTTGCTTTTTGCGGAGGAGTGAGATTACGAGGATCTGAGCTGCATTAAAGCTGTGATGGTAAGAGGCGTAAGCGATTATCCTTGTGTTGCGATCATCTAAAGTGGTAACTGCTTCACATCGAGAGTCTGTTCGCCACCCTAGTAGTAGCTATATAACAGTTTACTGGCTGACAAACATACCTACAGTCCAAACAACATTTTTGTGCTATACAAATTAAATAACTTTTTATACCATAGGGATGGTGGGAATTCTCTGACACCTTACATTATCGATATGGATAGTATTTTCGATTTCGAAGATTAGACAGAAGAAAGCTTAAAGTCGCTAACAACACCTACAGATGATACACAACTAGTATATAATTAAACACGGCCAGGGTCCATTATCTATCAGCCATCTGATCTGAGTCACGAGGGTTTTCAATTTGCGCCCTCCGTCTCATGATGGCCGGCTTGTAGACGCGAGCGGATCGCTCACTGCGCTGTGCGGTGGTGTGGAGAGGGCATTATAACAATTTGTTTTACATATTTTTGTTTGGCATATTGTTTTTCTATTTTTGTTCATTAGGAGAAAAAGCCTACTCATTCAGCGTGGTGGTGTCAGTTTAACTGGTAGCATAACGAAAGGCAGGATTTTTTTTTTATACTACGACGGATAGCAAACAAGCGTATGGTCCGCCTGATGCAAACCGTAGCCTATGAACGCTAGCAACAAAAAAAAATGTCGCTAGCGCGTTGCCATCCCTTCTACCAATACAAACAACACATCACAATGTTGGTACACAAGCACACTGCCCACCTGAAGGGGTTACCGTAGGTTATGAACGGTTGCAGTACAGGAAGTATCGCTCGCGCGTTGCTGTCCCTGCTGCTAATACAATTTCTTCGCAGATTACTGGTATACCCCACTGAGTCGTGAGTTCGAGTCCCACACAATGCAATTATTTGTGTGCATGAATATAACTGTTTGTTTTGGTCTGGGTTTTTAACAGAGATAGGGCGCATTAAAGCACCCTATCTGGGGAAGTACACTCTACGTCATAGAAAACCGTAGCCAAATAACAGCTCCCTGGAGGGTTTTTGTATTCCTGCGAGTAAGTGAGGTTATCGGTAAACTTCTTAGGAATTGACAGGCGGTGGTGACAGAGGAGGTATCGCGCGAGCTAAACTTAATGTATTGCCAGCGTTCATAGGCTACGGTTTATTCTTTCCTTCAGGTGGACCGTGTGTTTGTATGTCTCTTGACGTTGTATAAAAAAAAGGTTAGCGAAATCAGGATTTTGGTAACGTACGTAAGCTGCTGACCTAGTTGCTCTCCCGAGCTTTATCTAGTCAATATCTTTGATCATGTCATATCGCGTCGTTTGGCAGTCACGATCTGACTGTCAACGGAACAGTAATGGTGTACAGTAAAGCAGTAACGCCGTCTCCATGGATGCTGCTGTGGTGCTGGAAGTGTTGCAGTCGCGGCGTGTCGCGGTCGCACGGCAGTCGCGATGTATCGCCCAATAGAGCAGTAAATCGTGCGATATCTGCCCAGCGCAGATCGTGGACGATCTAACACGAGGATTATTCTCTTGTCGATTAAAAATATTACATATTATAAAAAAAGAAGAACTGTTACTAAACACATAACCTAATAAGTAGATTAGTTGAAAATTTGAATTAAGTTAAAGGGTTGCGGCAAGTTGCACCTTGTAAATATCACTGAAAAAAAATCGTCTAGTGCAAGTTAGCTGATAATTCCGTACAGTTAGTTCTTTAATATATAAATAGTTATTAAGTTTTGCATTTACCACTTAGTAATAAACGATTAAGAAGTTATATGTTTTATTATTATGGTGATATCTCACACATATTCTGATTTCAAATTCGATATTTTTTATTATCTCTGTCGTAAATTACACAGTAAAAAAAAACCTGTTTTGACCTGTATCCTTTTATATGACACCACATTTAATCTACTATCTAGCTGCAATTCCAAGTCAGTTTGAAATTTCGAGCCCCAATTTTAAATAGGTATTAATTTTAAACCCTTTTGTGAAAATGTAGGTTTTCATTGGAAATATAGCAAAATCCATATCTATTTCAAATCAATAGCATAAGTATTTGCTGAAATATGCCACTGTAAGGAACTGATATAGAAAACAGGTTCTTTGAGTGTTGCTGTTTTGTTTCGATTGAATTCTCATCAGGAAGCAACTTTACTAAATATCGTGAAAAATAAAAACATTTAAATGTCAATTTTTGTGGCATCGTAATCCGAAGATTACGCTATATCAAGTCGCTTGGCAGGCGCTATCCCAACAGAGTAATAATGGGATGCAGTAAAGCAGTAATGCAGCGCCGTCTCTACGTATGCTGCGAGAAAAATGTAATAACAAAATTTCCTCCGGTCTGTCGGACAAAAAAGACACATTTATTGAAATAATATCAGAATAACCCTGCAGGGACCTGCGCGTGACCATTCGTGTCCGTGGTCACACAGCGGACACTGGTTTAAGTGGTTTGTACAGTTAATGCTACACTTACTCTATGCTCTTAATATACCTTAATATAAAACTCTTAATACGAAAATACTCGTAGTTATAGGTCTTATCACATAACCTAGTGGGAGGCACTCACTAAGCACGAAAAGCCTTTAAACATATATTTTTTATTACAACATCGGGAGGCATACGGTCCACCTGATGTAAAGCGGCTACTGTAATCTATAAATGCTTGCAATACATTAAGTATCACTTGCGCAAGAAATTATATTTCCAAAGATGTGTGAGCTTTCCTAAGAAAAGTCTGGTTTTCCTTCTGGTATGTGACGGTCTGACGGCAGTCGCTTCATATAAAAACCAGTATTTTCGCCAAATCCTTAGAGTACTTCTTTGGAAATATAATTTCTTGTACGTGCGGGTTATCGCGTAATACAAGCAATACTGGGACTATGGCTCAGAGCAATACTGGGACTATGGCTCAGAGCAATACTGGGACTATGGCTCAGGCGTTGCTATACTACCGACAGTTGCCATCAAAACGTAGAAGTCAAAATAACCACTATCATAATCCTTCATCATAATCTTTGATCACCAGAAAATAATAACATAACATTTTAATTCGTATTGATGTTAACTATTGATAACTGTGCGTGGTTCTTGTCTTGTTTATTTTTCGTTTGGGTTCCAGAGGTCATGCACATTCACTTTAACCTCCTCCACAGTTCCACTCGAAGTCACGAAGAAGTTCAGTCAAAGTGACTGTACATGATGTATATAAATGAGCCGAGTTACAAACAAAACATAATTACAATAACGGTTACTTACCCTTTAACTATTATCAAGAATAGCGTAGTTTCTGCA
The DNA here is from genome assembly GCA_947507595.1 of Pyralis farinalis. Classification (NCBI taxonomy): domain Eukaryota; kingdom Metazoa; phylum Arthropoda; class Insecta; order Lepidoptera; family Pyralidae; genus Pyralis; species Pyralis farinalis. The sequence goes on from OX382274.1 coordinate 24,364,110, forward strand.
AACCGCGCGATGATACCACACTGTATCCTACAGGACATAAAGATATCGTATAAGATAAGCCTTATGACTAACGATATAGTAGCACGCGAAGGTACACTCAGTTGTCTACCCATGCTTCCATGATGTAACTGTTTACATCACGACGATGGAACTATTTTATTTAGCTCCGTGGTCCTATTACAGACTAGCAGATAATTAGATTGATTATTTATTGTAAAAGAAACTATTCATAAAATTTATTGGTACAAATCTTAATAAGTTCGCTGTTGGCTAAAATAGAATACCATCTATAACCATGGGCTTATTATGCCCACTTAGTAGTACATATACTTATTGGGCAGATGGCGCCCACTGCCTTTACAGCGGCAAGTATCTTACATAACAGGAATTGGAAGAACAGACGGCACACAATTTAGGGCCATGGTTTCAGGTTTCACATAGGCTTAACGCATATGAATTATGTGAACTTATTAAGATCTTTTTTTTCATTTCACTGTTTTTTGCAAAATGCCTACCTGCACTAAAATGAAAAATTTACAATTTCAGTAAATCTTACAATTTTAGTTTAACGAATGAAAATGGAAAATCAAATTATTAGGAAAGCACAACAACAACAAATATGCAGACAACATATCGCCACTGTTGCCATACTTGAAATAATTAAGCAACTTCATCATTATTCAGAATATATCGGTAAAATTTTAATGTATAACATAAAAAATCAAATTTTATTACTAAGAACCTATTTACATGTTGCAATTTTAACCACTTATGGTCTAAACTAGGTCGAGTGCAATTATTGTAAAAAAGTGACAAAAAAGAGAATGCTGTAGAGAAATCGTTGTAGAAGTTCTTGAAATACGATGTGAGTATAATATCAAATAATTCCTCTGAACACTATAAGAGTAACGAACAGATTACTTAAGGGACACCCTCTCAGACTTCAACCACAGTTGAATGCCATAAGAAGAGTGTCTACAGTTAGGAATCATGCAAAATCGAACATCTGTTAAGCTAGAATTTTGACAGAAAAGGAACGGAGGCTCTAATGAATAAAAGTCAGATCAGTCAGTCAGGCTGCTTCTTAATTTTGATCTGCACAGTAAAGAGGCAGCCTGCAAGTATCGGTAAATATCCATATAACAGAACGCCTCAGCAAAATAGTAATTACTCGTTTGAATCTTTTTGTGTTGTTCAAGTGAGTGACGTGCCTGAAGAAGTGCTGCGCTGTTGTACTATGGCCAAACACCAATTATTTTGAAAAAGGATTGTTATAATTCCCACGGAAAGGTTAGGTGTCCATTTTAATATAATATTTTACTAATACTGTTACTAATCTTTAAAGTCGATATTATCAGGAGCGAGCGGTGTGTAAAGGTAAGGGCATGTTGGCGGTCGTCGTGCGATTTGTCGCTGCGATTTTATCGCGGTCGTAATTCGGCCGCGACTGCCGTGCGTGTCGGCGCACGGCGTTGCATTCACTTGGCTTTGGGGCACACTGAGTGCACCTATACTTTTCTTACTTGTTCTATGATAAGTATTCTAGCTGATTGATTTTTTGATCCATATTCTCTATAGGTACATTGACCATGACTTGCTCAATTTCGTTGCCTTCTATATTTACATATAGAGATATTCATACATACTTCACATACAAAATAAGGAATATTGGACGTAAAATAAATAATATAATAAATAACAATATAATAATAAAAAAAGGAAAGTAACCAGGGTTTCATAAAACAAAATTTGACAGGTTTAGAAACCATGAAAAGCTACTTAAACAAAGACGGTATTCGTCAAATATATTATGATAACAATTGGACCTGCGAGATTCCCAATAAAAAGAAAAACAGAATAGGTTCAATTTGGTGAAAAAGCATATAGTTTATACAAACCTAAAATAAAAGTAGCACAATATTAGCAGTTCTGGAGCTACGAAAATCAATTTTGTAAATTATCATATAGAGTAATATAAAATATATTATATTGTATTATATAAGTGTTACTGATTTACATGTAGGTACTAGTTTAGAATAAGATTCCCGTTGTGCCAAGGCCCTATCTCCAAGTCCGAGCTCCTACACTAGATAGGACTCGGCGCAGCGCTCGTGAGCGATGCCTCACCAGATAACAATTGCTTTGTTTCGCTGTAAAACTCGAAAATTAACATCATTTGCCAACGCCCGATCGCGGCCCTGATACAGACACTCGGAAACACACCGCTTTGTTATAAGCGACAGCGTCGTATCAAACCTAGGTACTTCTCGTTTATATTGTATCACAGCCGCAGGTTAATTTGGTACTGTGAGCAAGTAATATGAGCATAAGAAAATAGGTATCAAAGTCAAAGTCAAAATCTTTTTATTCCGTAAAAATGGCTACATTTGTTTGGAATCGTCACAATTTTTTCCCCTACCGTGCAGTTCATGACTAGGTGAGCACTGATAAAAATACTGCTAAAAAACTCAGGCATCCCTCTTTTGGTATCCAAACAAATTTACATATTTTATTAATTACATTATAATTGGATCGACTCACTCCCAGGCATTTTTATCATTAATATAGTCAGATACTTTATAATATGCCCTGCTACACAATTTGGCTTTAACAGTAGTTTCAAATTTGTTTATTGACAATTCTCTTATATTCCTGGGAAGTTTGTTATAGAACCGTACACATTGCCCCATAAAAGAATTACTTATTTTGTGGAGACGGCTTGCATGTAACACAAGATTATGCTTATATCTAGTATTTATACTATGAGTATCACTCTTTTTACAAAATGAGTCTATGTTTTTATGGACATACAAAAGATTTTCATAGATATATTGCGATGCGACTGTTAAAATATTTATTTCTTTGAATTTTTCTCTAAGGCTCTCCCGGGGACCAAGTTTGTAGATAGCTCTTATGGCTCTCTTTTGCAATAAACAGATGGCGTTAATGTCCGCGGAGTTACCCCAAAGAAGAATTCCATATGACATAATACTATGAAAGTAGCTGAAAGAAACTATTCTAGCCGTATCAACATCAGTGAGCCGTCTAATAGTTTTCACTGCATAGGCTGCAGAACTTAGTTTTCCTGATAATTTTTCAATTTGTAGGCCCCATTGTAGTTTGGAGTTAATTGTTATACCCAAGAACACAGTTGTCTCCACAGGGGCTAAATTAGTTCCATTAACATGTACATTGGTAGCCACCTGTCTTACATTAGGTGTTGAGAACTTAATTACTTTAGTCTTTTTATCATTTAAAACCAGATTATTAACACTAAACCAATGAATAACTTTAGAGAGAGCATCGTTAACTTCGTCATAATTACCTAAGCGTCTATTAATTTTGAATGTCAAAGAGGTATCATCCGCAAACAATACAATCTCATGTTTATCCCTTACATAATAAGGTAAGTCATTTATATATACTAAAAATAAGAATGGACCTAGAATTGACCCCTGTGGGATTCCCATAACTACAGGGGACCCCGAAGATATTTTACCATTAACATCGACCTTCTGTATCCTATTGCCCAGATAAGAAGACAGAAGATCGAGAGCCTTGTTCCTGATACCGTAGTGGTGTAATTTTCTGACAAGAGTGTCATGGTGCACGCAGTCAAACAGTGTATATATCAAATAGTACATAATCTCTACACTGTATCTGTGGTTGACTTTATGAAAAATTGAATGGAAAGTAATTTAACCTAAATACACGATTGTTTTTTAATTAAAAATGCTAATAATTTCCAAATTCTAGCGAGAGCATCTTTTAGCACATTCTAAAACTTCTAGGTACAGCTGATACCAAATTTGGTCGTCGGCACTTATATTTTTTGGAAAACTGACTAGAGCTAGTTTTCTTGTACTAGTCTTTTTAAAAAGCTAAAAAGGACTGCTTTCTGTTCCTGAAAATTATTTTAATTAGCATGCATTATGTAACTTTGATGCAAAGGCATGCATGCATTTGCATCAAAGTTACATAATGCATGCTCCGATCGTGCTAATTATGCCAGACTCTTACTGACCAAATACGTCTAGAGAACTCTTTAATCGAAATGGCTTTATACATCATCAGATACGATAGCTCCAAAGTATACGAGAAAACAAAAAAAAATTACACTCATATATGTCCTATATTACCTATCCTATTAGATGCAGAGGTGGTCAAACGTGAAAAAAAAAATTACATGGGGTTGACACGACGATACTATATTAAAACCCTTAATAGAATGTAAACTAGGTAGGTAGGTACCCAATGTTGCCATCCCGCGAACTCTTTTAACTTACACCTAAATAACTATAGTAACGTGGTGTTTAGTTTTAATAGTTGTCGAGATATTGGAATTCGATGTTATTTTCCCATTGCTGACTATTGTAGGTGGTAGCACTGTCTCGAATTTTAATCAGTGCGGCTCATTAAATAGGAAATTATGGTCAGAAACAAAGCTATTACAGTAATGAGTTAAAGTAAGATCTAGAAATTTATTATTGAACTGCCGACCAACCTCTGATTCTTACATACATATATAAGAAAAGTACTAATCTTTGACATACGCTATATATTTTGTTGTAGGTACTGCACGATGTTCAGACCAGACCCCTTTATGACGGATGGACAGATGAGCAAGACCTCAACAGAACATAAATATACAGAGAGATAAGCAGGTTTATTTATCGCAATATAACTCTATTTATTCATTCATATTTAACGTGTATCCTTTTTTATTATACTTGCTTGTAAATAGTCTCGTATCGTAACATGCACGCAAAATGCTACTGTATGATCTTCTTAGTGCCAGCGAATGTAGTAGATTTCTTTTCAAATTTCATTGTGATATGGTGAAATTTGAATTTTTATAATGTCAAATCTCAGGCAAAGGTTTTAAAACCAAGGAGTTTTACGTTTTTTTAGATGCTACAAACATTACTTTTCAAGAAATTGTTATATGTTATTTGTTATGTGCATATATGCTATATGTTTCTAAAATTATTATCTATATTAAATTTGTACTTGGAATAGTTTTAACCATTTTTAGTCTTTTACAGTTCCTAAGCATTCAAAATAGATAAATCCTGACTGTATATCTTTCCTTGGACATTGAAACAAAATATTTCTTACGCTTTAATTCGGTTTATATAGTTCCAATGACTTTATTCTCGATTTTATACTGTCCAATTTGAAGGTAGATATTTTGTTATATTTATTCGAAATTCAAATTTATTTTATAATAATTATATCCAGAAATCTTCTCGCCGTTCGATTTTTTATATCAGTGTTTATTCAACCATGGAGAAATGGCAATTACGCATTCCGCATAGCGTTAGCTATGCACTATTGCTATGGTACCTATTCACAAAAACGTTGTGCTTTAGAGCCTAAACATCTCAGGTTCTGACCAGTGGTAGTAGGTATATAAGCCGATAAGTGATGTGATGTCGATCTGTGTACTAACCAATAAGAGCTGCATGTTAAACTTTACCCCCCGATCTGTAGCGATGAATGGAGTTACTACGTAATATCTGTCTCATCAGTTCCTTAGTAGTTACCTACTTTATGCTCACACGGGTCTTAGGGACTAAAGATGTGGTGTGTACGCCAGAGCTGCAAAAATAAATAATTTCAGATATGTGTACAGGATATCACGTTAAATTATGTGCACATTCTATTATAATAAAATACATTTAACGCTTTAGGCAGAAAACTCTAATAATAATCTTCAATACGTCCCTTAGAATATAGTTAAGCCAATTATTATAGACCAGTTATTGCAAAACAATGTAGAAACCTTTGTTGGCAACAATAGATCAATAGCTGACCAAAAATATTAAATGTCAATCGAATTTTGTTACAACAATAATTTTCAATTGTAATGCAATTACGTGCCACATTCACTGAACAATGGTGTACTTTTTGTAGTATAATGTGAGATATGACAAGGTTTGACGATTGGACCTCCCGTATGGCAAGTCGTCGGTAAACCTTTTTGTACGATCACAAAAATAAAGGTTTTAAGATTTGAACTCTTATCTCAACAGCATTAAGAGACAACGTTGCAGAAAGTTGTTTTCGTTACAATGCTTGTTAACTACTGGCGCTAAGGTGAACAGGGGTTTTTGAAAATAGTCAAATTTTACGCCAATTTGTGCATTGTTCGTAAATTTGTGAAGATAACAACGGTTAACGTGTTTACTTTTTATCCAACTATGACAAGGCCAAACGTGGGTAATGTGTTTGGGTGGTTTGTACCTATGTATGCTCGACTTATGTTTATTCAAAACTTATGAACTGTATGGCACGGATTTTAATAAATAAGGTATCATATTAAATTCCTACTTACATTCGTACTTACTTTTAGACCAAATTTCTTTTTACATCGCCTTCGTGGAAACACACTTTGCAAGAATTAAGTCAAACATTTTATATCTCAACCGTATTTATTCTACTTTCATACTCTATCTGCCGTACCAGCGCTCGCTTCTATACACCTTCTAGATTAGTTCTTCTTTCATTGACTCATCTCCAGATAGTAGGTAGTGTTTGAAGCATCAGAACATCAGAGGATGTTTCTGCTAGCAGCAATGGTTTATTTCTTCTTTGCATAAATAAATACCTCATACCTTAATACATACATAACCTCACTCGCTTTTATAACATTTATAGCTCTTTTCAAGCACGGCCATCCGTTGTTAACGTTCTTTACACCGCTATACCTACGTATATATAGGTATAGCACGGTGCTGTTAGCACCCGACCCGACTTTCAGACCATGGACTATCTGACCATGTAATATCATCACCAGTATATTTTACTTTTATAGCAAATACTTAAACACTATAATTGTAAAAAAATATTGTAATTTGTATTCTGCAACCAAAACGACCTAGCATCTCTTTTCTTTCCCGGATTATTGTAATTTAAAACTACGAAATAACTGGCCTTATAGTACCCTAAAAAAAGTATGCGTTATGTTATGTCAGCTCCGACGCACGACTGGAGGTTACTTCTTACGAACGATAATTATGATGTATATCGAATAGAAAAAGAGGGTAAATTACCGCTCTAAAATCTTCTAAAATAATAAGAATAAAATTTATATTATTCATAAATGTGAACTATAGGCTTACCAATTAACCGCATCCACGTGTTTTTGGGATTCTTCTTCATTACCACTCAAATCAATTTCTTGCATTCCATATTGTAATTTGATAATAAACATGAAAAAAATGTGTAAAACGGCGGAAAATCGAAAGAATTTTTTAATATAATAAACGCGTTCCAAATTCAAAATAATTAAAGAGTTGAAAAAAGAAAAGTTTCTATGTAACAGTATATATGTATACCTATATGGACAGACTAGTTATAGTTCGGAGTCGTCAAACAAAAGTATCTGATTTCCGTGTGTAACGAACGTTAGACGACTTTGCCCACTTTACAGGTCAGATAGAAGAGCACTCAACCGGCAACCGAAACGTCATGGGTTCGAACCTAACCTAAACGGGAAGGCACTTTTTTACAAGAAAATAAATAAGAAGAGATATCGTCCTTCTCTCTCTTTGTTTTACAAACTATATTACTGAGAGCGATCTTTTCAATTTAATACCAGCCGCTGACTTATCGTATATCGTATCACCCACCATAAATTAAAAAAAAACTTACTTCAGTAGGTACGTCATGCATCCGGTATGGATGCTTGACTTATTAAAGTACCTAAGCTTGTTTAACCGATTTTTTTTATGATTATGTTCAGCATAGTGGCTGCGTTTTGCCTGATGGTAAGCGAAAGAGGAGCCCAATTCGCAACTGCAACTGACAAAAGACTACACCGTGTCCTGTCAGTTGACGCTGCCATGCTGACCCGCAAGATGCTTCTTCACGCTTCGTTTGAAGGATCTCATATTGTAGGAAGGAGGGAACACATGTGCAGTCAAGGCGTTCCGCTTTTTAATGATACGACAAAGATAGGCGTTGCCGAACTTTTTGAACCGCGAAGAAATGTTCTCAACAGTGGAACAATGACATCGCAAGCCTGCACGTGTGGTTCTGTGACGGAAGGGAGAGGGTGGGATAAGGGAAAACAGTTCTTCAGACACTCGCCATGTTAAAGTCGGTAAAATACGCTTAGCGAGCCAATGTTGAAGAGGTTCTAGGTTTTTGGTGACCTCTTCGTCGTCGATTATGCGGATAGCCCGTCGCTGTAACCTATTGAGAGCCTCGAGAAGATAATGTACGGAGCCGTCCCAGAGATGCGAGCAATACTCCACGCAGGCCCGAACTTGAGTCTTGTAAAGCGGACAAAGCTGGTCCGGCGTGAAGAACAGGCGCCTCTTCAGGACTCCGACTTTCTTTGAAGCTGTTGAGATGAGGCTCTCGATGTAATTGCGCGCATGTATGTAAGTATGTAGGTATGTGGGTATATACGTGTGTCCGTTCCATTGTGACTTTCTGTAGCCTAAACGGCTTGATTTATTTATTTATGTTAGTAATATAATACGAGTATACCTTCAGGTGTACGCACTATCAAACAACCATCATAACCATACAAGTAGAACAACATACGTAAGTACAATTTTAATATTTATAGATCAAATTTTGAATGTGTCTTAGTACATCTTACAATTTTTTTTACAATTGGTTAGCTGATTTGATTTTTTATATCAACTTTTTCTTTACTTATTTCTTCTACGTATGGAAAACATTCTGAAATTCCTCACCTCCAGAACAAATACGATTGGGATCTTCAAGAAAAGAGTCAATGTTTTCCTTCAAAAGCTTTCAGCTAATGGGTGCCGCTTTGATATCGCCGATACGTCTCTATCTATAACTTCACGCCAAATCCCTTGCGGGGTAGGCAGAGAGAACCGAGCGCCGCATGACTCGATCCTTACATATCTCACTCACTTCTCTAACATTCAATGCTCTTCTTACGCACGCTCGCCGGTTTCTAAGCCCCCTGACATCCTTTTGATAAAACACTGTCAGTTTGGTCATGGCAGGCAAGATCGTGTTTATTATGCCCCGGTGCGTTATTGCTGATACACTTGTCCCCTTATGTATAAGAAAATGGAAACTAAAAAATTTAAGACAGCAAAAAATGGCTTACATCAAATAATAATCTTTGTGTATAGTCATCACCTCTTTTGTCTATTAATAAACATGTAGTACAAAAGACGAAGGCGTTATATTAGTACGTGTGTGAATCCGTTATCTGCATGTGGGAAAACAATGAGTATTGCGAAACCATGCTGATCACTACGGTCAACAAGTGAAAAGTAAACATATCGCCTAGAGTAACCAAGCTATGTGATATAAATGGGATATTTCCAATATTACTGTAATATTGTAAAACCTCATATTTGTATCCGGATCCTCTGACGAAAAAGATGTGTGATTGGAAAATGTTTCATATGTAGGTACAAGATAAATGAACACTTACCTATTTATTATTGTTTTTTTTTAATTTTATGGAGGAAACCTAAATATTTTCATTACCACCATCGCATCAATTTCATCAAAATCCATTTAGTGGCTTTTGTGTGAGGAGTGTGCACCGTCGGACAAATATAGCTGGTAGGTGTTTTGTATGGATAGAGTACAAATATTTTTGGACATGAATATGTTGAGAGCTCGATGGCGTCGTTGCGCGTGTCATACTAACCAAACACGCAGGTTAAGCGACGTCGACCGCAGCCTGTCTATGGACGGGTTTAACTATCTCGAGTTTCTCCGAGCTCGGAGGGCACGTTAAGCCGTCGGTCCAGGCTGTTGTCAATAGATGACAGTCGTTAAGCTAAGTCAGTGGCAGTCGGGAAAACACTGGCCATCTGAGCAGCGTGGTGGAGTATGCTCTAGACCCCTTCGGTTAAAGGGAGACCAGTATCCCTGCAATGGGATGAGTAAGGATTGATGTGATCTGGTGAGAAAGGTAGAGCGTATTAAAGCAGCCCGTATGGGGAAGTACATACATCCACTTCACAGAAACGCACAGCGAAATAACAACTCTCTGGAAGGTTGTCGTGTTCCTGCGAGTAAATGTTCATATTACGACAAAAATGAGTCAAAACTAGATAGCGTGTATATAAGCAGTATATATAAAGAGCTATGAATGTCAAAGAAGCAAGAGAGGCATGTTAGGACTGAGTCATCAGGCGCTTGGTTCTCACTGCGCATCAAAGCAGCCCGTCTGGGGAAGTTCTCCACCTCACAGAAAACCGCAGGCAAATAACAACTCCCTAGAGGGTTGTTGTGTTCCTGCGTGTGAGTGAGGTCACCAGTAAGCTCCCAAAGAGTTGCTGTGTAAGCAGCAGAGGAGGCATCGCGCGAGTGATACTTAAAATATCGCAAGCGTTAATAGGTCACAGTACCCGCTTTACATCAGGTGGGCTGTATGCTTGTATGCCTCCCGAACGTAGTATAAACAAAAATCTGTCGCGCTGGAACTGGCGTGAAGATATAGGTTGAGTATTATTACATAGCATAGAATATTTCATAGAATATTTGAGTGTAGCAGTTCGAATTTAATCACGACACGGAAACTAAGACAGTCACTTTTTATGTCACTGTCAGTTTGTCTGTCACGCAATAGGCATATGCGCTAAAACTAAAGGTAAATATTAGGATTATTAAGATTTTTATCAGATTACAGGTTATTAAGGTTCCTGTGTACTTGAAAAACCGTTGCGGTGGAACCGAGGCCGTCAGATTATTATGTAACATATTTCAACAGGTCGTAACATTGTATGTATGCCTGCCGAACGTGCCCCGGTGTGTTATTGCGTTTAGTTTACCTGTCGGTGAGCCTGCCAGCTTGTACACTTGATACATTTATTTCTGCTGTCGTGTTTAAACACAGAGTGACACCCCAAGCTAGACTGTTTGACTTTTGTACCATTCATACAACTCTCTGCAACTCATGCTGCCAGTATGTCAGTTTTAAGCAGTATTTTCCAAGATAAGAAAGTTACCTTTACTTTAAAATTCAAGTGGTAAATAAGCAAGCGAGCTCGGTGGCTCAGTCGTGAATAACGCGAGTTTGACACCGACGCTCGTGGGTTCGATTCCCACACAAGGCAAACATTTGTGTGCATGAACGTGTCTGTTTTTCTTGGTCTGGATGTTTTAAGAGAGGTAGGGCGCATCAAAGCAGCCCGTCTGGGGAAGAACCTCCACCTCACAGGAAACCGCAGCCAAATAACAACTCCCTCGAACAGCGCGCCCTGGTGCGCCGTAGAGAGTACAGAGGGGCGCCGTGAGACGCTCTTCTTTACCTGAAAATTAAATTTAGGTATTCGCGCCTACAAAATAAACAAATCGAATCAAATCAAACAAGAATAATATGCATGGATCCAAGGTACTTTCCATGCACATGCTCCACCAGGATTCCCATCAAAAGAAGAAGAGAGAAATAATAAGAGAAACTTATTAAACTCTCTCGCGACAGCAGCTTAAAAACAAGATTCACGTGTTCAAATACCCCACTTTAAGTTCAAAAGTATTACGAATTCACATTCCCATTGCATTTTTTTTATGGGGCCGGATTTTTAGCTGTAGCTCTAAAAAAAGGAAATATCGGTTGAAGATTAATGTGGAGATCATTTCTTATGAGCGTAGCGATATCAAACCTTATGCCACGCTTTTAAATATGTTTGGAGACCACCAAGCTCACACGTCACATTGATTAAGTTGTCATTGCATTCTATATCCTATTTTTCTTAAATTACTCTTATTAATAGTTCTTGCGCGGCAATGAAAATGTAAAAATAGAGCTTCATATTGCAGATGTGTTAATTTTTGTGCCTACCTACCTTGTATCCTTGTAGGTACTATCTTTCGAGTACTAACTACTACGGGGCGCCGAGACAAAATATTAAATCTGTAAGTGAGCCGCAAACTGAATAAGTTTGGGAACTCCTGCCCTAGAGGATTGTGTCCTGCGTGTGAGTGAGGTCACCAGTAAGCTCCCAAGGAGTTGCTTTGTAAGCAGCAGAGGGGGCATCGCGAGTGATACTTTATACATTGCAAGCGTTAATAGGCTACGGTACCCGCTTTACATCAGGTGGGCTTGTATGCTTCGCGACGTAGTATAAAAAAAAATCCCGATATGAAGCGCTTACTTAGTTGGAGTATAATTCGCGTGTTGCCTCCTCCGCTGTTAATGCAGTAAATTCTTGCTTGTTTGTAATCGTTGGTACGCACCAACCCTGTAGGGAACAGTTTTTTTGATAGTTTTATTGTCAGATGAAGAGGTACTTTTTTACGCGCCGTCTCTTTTGTTAGTTAGCCGTTCGGTTTTAAAACGACTTAAATTATATGAAGATGCAAGGGAATGGAGTGGTTGTTTTATAAATTGCAAGCGTCTGTGTTTTAATCAAATCAGATATTATTAAACAATACAGCAGATAGAATGATGGAGCCAGGCCCTCGGCTGAGATTTAACCGTGGCTTCGAGAAACGATATCGAGTTAATTCGCATTTTCAACATCTGATGTTAAATGAGTAGCGATAGCATGCAAAATTAGAATATATTAACTGGTTATTTAATTATAAAAAATATTATCCACCTATCTATCTATATTTTTAAGCCAGGTCCTTTGCGGGGTAGGCAGAGAGGATCGAACACCTTAAGACGCGCTCTTTACATATCTTATTTGTTTTATAAACATTCGTAGGTCATATAATGCACTGTTGCCGGTTTCTAGGGCTCCTGACATCACCTGATAAAACTCGACCAACTTGATCGTGGTCTGTATCCTTCAAATTTTGCATTGTGTACCTATCCGTTGCAGTATTAATTCTTCCTGTATGCTTTCTACATGCCCGAACCAACGGAGCCTGCCTTTTCTTATCTTAACACTGCCACTCCTTTTCAGGCCAACTCACTTTAAAAATAATTGTCTTTTAAATACCTACAAGCACAACACTACTTTTTTGTACCACTAAGGCGGCAAACAAGCGTACGGCCTGTCTGATGGTAAGCAGTTACCATAGACAGGCCGTACGCTTGCAACACCAGGGGTGTCACTCTTGCGTTGCCGACCCTGTAAGAACCTCTTCACGCCTTTCTTGGAGAACCCCATACTGTAGTCTCTTGGGAAAACTTCGGCAGGAAGCTCATTCCACAACTTAATAGTTCTCGGAAGAAAACTTTTCGTGAACCGCACAGTGCGCGACCATTGCGGTTCCAGTGTATGAGGATGAACTCCCAGCTGTCGGCAAGCTGTGCGATTGTAAAACAAGGCTGTTGGCATAATGTTGAACAACTCCTCAGAGCATAACCCATTATACCTACTCGTACAACCGATAGAACACGCAAAGGGAGGCAAAATCTCTTTTCAAACTCAAGGGCTTAATGCCGTGTGTGAGTACAGGATCATCGACAATCCTCACTGCTCGTCTCTGCAGCGAGTCACAAGGTCCTAGCCAGTAGCCAGGTGCTCACGCCCAAAGGTGGCTACTATCCATCTTAAAGTCAAAGAGAGCATGGAACAAATGTTGGCAAGAATTATTGTTACTGGTTGATTTTTCCAACGCATTAAAAATGGCAAACCTCATTGTTCTGCCTGAATGATGAATTTCTTATCCGTCTCTTTGATTTATAACTTACTAACAAAAATCTCAATTGTGTGTATTCAATATTTAAATTTATATTTTAATATTTATTAGCCCGTTAAATATTTTTATATTTTTAAATACTTTAGGCAACGTATTTTCAATCTTTATAATGTGTAGGTTTAGGTTATTAGTATGTCGATCGTGTTTCTTCATACTGGATTTTAAATAACTCCCTATCCGACAGCAGGGACCACAGAAGCTACTCTTCACTAATTTGTCTATTCCTTAAAAAAAAAATTCTTATACTTGGTATGGAAGTTTCAGTAGCTGACTCCCACGGTCCCAAAATTTGTTCTAACAATTATCTCACGCTCTCTATCCTATTCCTTAGCGTAAGCTGTTTGCCATTTTTTTTTACTTTGCAAAGTTACCTTTAACACTCTGGATCGCGTTACCAGGCTACAGAGTTTTAAGAGAGGTAGGGTGCATGATAGCAGCCCGTTGCTGCGGTTTTCTGTTAGGTGGAGGTACTTCCATAGGGAAGACACCTTCCACGTTCACCTAACAGAAAACCGCAGTCTAATAACAATTACCTGGAGGTTTTTATGTTCCTGCGAGTGTAAAATCTAATATTTACAAATATATATAATAATCTTCTGTGAGGTGGAGGTACTTCCCCAGTCGGGCTAACGTCGTGCCCGACCTCTCCTTCGCCAGCGCCTCGTCTGTTGACAAACAGGCTGCACCACAGGCAGGTGGCTTTGGCTCTAAAGGTGTCAGTGAGCTACTGACGCCCTAAACAGTTATACCGAAAGGCATAAAAAAAGGCTGAATATCATGCAACATGTTTTCATGCTGACGGTACCGAGCAATTAGTAAGTAAGTACCGTCCGCGCCAATCGTTCAGTCTCGATACGCAAATTGCCCGGCGGCTGTTTACAAAGACCGACCCTCGCACCCCCCACCCTCCAGCAGGACAATTAACTCCAACTCGGGATGCCGATTTTCCCATACAGACTGCGTTTACGCTGCGATAGTTAAAAAGAAATTCTTTGTTCTGCTGAAGATAAACATCACGTATCTTTACGAAATTTAGGTTCTCAGTAAGTATACGACACCCCTAATGTAAAGCGGTCACCGCTGCCTTTGCACACCTACAATACACGAAACAGCGCTCGTCCCTTGTCACCAATATTTCTTACTCCTTGGCACCTAAGGTTTCGTTATCTACTTCTTCTCTCCCAGTTAGGGCATAGGGAAACAGGCCGTTCCCTATGCCCTAACTGGGTTTGCCCTCTTTAAGTAATCAATCATACATAAATAAAATGAATACATAAATGTTTACATATCGCAATCTACCCCAAAGGAATTCAAATTCATAGTACGGGTACTTGATAAATAACTGCTAAACAAACGCGAAAACCTTTTTAGGGTTTCGTATGTATGTTTTATATTATCGGAACCCTTATAGGATCACTCGTGTCTTTGCAGGGCTGTCTGTTACAGCCAAGTTTCAAAATGTACTGAACTGAAAATCTATAATTTCACGTCAAATCCCTTGCGGCGGGGTAGGAGGGATCCGAGCGCCACATGACTCGATCCTTACGAACCTCATTCGCTTTTTTAGCATTCATTGCTCTTCTTATGCACGTTCGCCGGTTTCTAAGTGTTCTGACATGACCTTCTGTCCATCACACGGTCAATTTGGTCATGGTAGGAAAGTCTTGGCCTTCCTCCGCTTCTACATCTTTCCACTTTCGCGTTGTACATCTGTTTCGTAATTCTTTCTTCCTGCACTCTTTCTACATATCTGAACTAGCTGGTCATGCCTCTTCTTATTTTTACCCCGACACTCTTTCAGACCAACTCTGTTTCTAACATAATCATTGCGAATACGGTCTACAAGCGGTCCGCCACAAATTTTGCATAACGTTCGCATCTCGACCGCGATTATTCCGCTTTCATACTCTCTCTGCCATACCTAGTTCTCGCTTCCATAAGTAAGCGTTGGGACCAGCACTGCATTGTGTATAGCGAGCTTGAGCTAGAAGGCACAGCTGTGCCTTCTGGCTCTCATGGTGTTTCTACTAATATCAGAGCATCGTCTACATACTCTCATTCATTACGTCGGTTGAGCTAATATTTGGTATATACAAGTAATTTGATTTATCTGTGACTCAAACATGGACGTTTAAAGCATAAAATGTATTTATAGAGATGAAAATTGACTTTCCTTCATTATCTTTGAAAATATGTAGTGAGATATGTATAATCATTTATATAAATAGAAAGATATATCTTTTTAATAATTTTAAAGCATAAAATGTATTTATAAAGATGAAAATTGACTTGCCTCCATTATCTTTGAAAATATGTAGCGAGATATGTGTAATCATTTATATAAATAGAAATATATATCTTTTTATTAATTTTAAAGCATAAAATGTATTTATAAAGATGAAAATTGACTTTCCTCCATTATCTTTGAAAATATGTAGTGAGATATGTATAATCATTTATATAAATAGAAAGATATATCTTTTTAATAATTTTAAAGCATAAAATGTATTTATAAAAATGAAAATTGACTTGCCTCCATTATCTTTGAAAATATGTAGCGAGATATGTGTAATCATTTATATACATAGAAATATATATCTTTTTATTAATTTTAAAGCATAAAATGTATTTATAAAGATGAAAATTGACTTTCGTCCATTATCTTTGAAAATATGTAGTGAGATATGTAGAATCATTTATATAAATAGAAAGATACATCTTTTTAATAATTTTAAAGCATAAAATGTATTTATAAAGATGAAAATTGACTTGCCTCCATTATCTTTGAAAATATGTAGCGAGATATGTGTAATCATTTATATAAATAGAAAGATATATCTTTTTAATAATTTTAAAGCATAAAATGTATTTATAAAGATGAAAATTGGCTTTCCTACATTATCTTTGAAACTGCTGACCTACATCCCGTCAGAGAAAGGGCTCACAAAAAACCGCAGCTAATTAACTGTTCTCTGGAGGGGGTTTCCGTTCCTGCGAGTGAGTGAGGAGACCTTATAAGGAGGCAGTGGCGGCGCTAGACGAAACGTGGACGTCGGCGACATCAGATCTGCGAGGCCCCCGTCATTTTCGAGACAGAAAGAAAATATTAAATTAAATGAGCTGAATTGTACACAACTAATAATTACACCCACATTTTATTTTACAAGTATTATTGCTAATCAAATAATGTCAAAAATTACAAAAAAACCTTTTTTGCGAGGCCCTCGCAGGTGCGAGGCCGTAGGCGGTCGCCCACGTCGCCTACGCCTAGCGCCGCCACTGTAAGGAGGTGCTGTGTTAGCTGCAAGGATGGCAATATGCACGCAAATCTTTACGTGTTTCAAGCGCTTATAGTCTACAGTAATCATTATACATCAGTTGGACCGTATGTTAGTCTGTCTCCAGACGATGTATAAAAAAGTGACACATCACGTGATGTAATCGCAGTAATCAGTGCACAGGGCACGCTGTGGTTCCCACGGTGCATCGCGACTGCACGCTTGCACCAATTATGCAAATTGTACGCATCCTTCCTTGAAGCACCGGCTAAGTATTGTAAACACGTGCTTTTTGAACTAATATCATATTAAAGTGAAAGTTAATATGCAGCTTGGTAGCTCCCAGGAAGCTTGAGTTTAGGTAGGTATTAGGTATTACGCCCTGGAAATTAAATAAATATGTACATATACATATTGTTCCTACTTATAACGTCGGATTATAGAGTATTGGTGTTACAATAAGAAGGGGCATCCGATGGTTCGGACATGTAGAATAAATGGAGAAGAAAAGAATCACGAAACAGGTATATCTACAACGCGAAAGTGGAAGGGCAAGACTAACCTTCGATGATCAAATTGGTTGCGTTTTATTGGATGGTGATGTCAGAAGCCGTAGAAACTGGCGAGCTAGCATGAGTTGAGCTATGAATGATAATGAAGTGTGCCAGGATCGCGTCTTATGACGCTCGGTTCTGCCTACTCTTCAAGGACTTGGCTTGAAGATTGAGTTTTGACGAGTTCGGTGGCGCAGTGGTTAGTAACGCTACTATGACACCAAAGCTCGTGGGTTCGAGTCCCACCCACGACAAACATTTGTGTACATGAACCTATTTTGTCTTGGTCTGGCTGTTTTTAAGAGAGGAATGGCGCATCATATCAGCCCGTAAGGAGAAGTAACAACACCTCACAGAAACCGCCGTCGAATAACAACTCCTTGGAGGGTTGTTGTATTCCTGCGAGTGAATACAACACACCTCTTTAGGAGCCTTCTATATATGCGCGAGAGTGATTATTAATATTATGGTACGACTGCGGTAGCCGGTTTACATCAGGTGGGCCGTATGCTTGTATATCTCCGATGTTAAAAAAAAATAAAAAAGATACTACTAGTAGTAATAAAAAGTGTATCGTGTTTTAAAAACATTATAATAATTTATAATATTTTATTAACATTTTAGTTATTTGGTAAAAAAAGTTACAGAGTTACTTTCTCTGTGACACAGCAAAATATGCCCTGAGCAATACGATGACGGACCTAACACAAAATCGGTAATGTGTTGAATAAGTCTTTTTGTGATTCGACCGATGATGTGAGGGGCTGCGGGGCATATTTATAGGGGTCCGTATCTCAAAGGAACAACGGAACCCTTATAGGAACACTTTGTTGTCCGTGTCAAGTGTCAAGACCCTTTTCCTCAGGGACGGGTGGAGCTATCAAGCTAAAATAAATATCAAATACTCAGGTCTGAAATCACTTATCATGATATTTGGCAAGATGCAATATCATGTAGCACAGGTAAAAAAAAATACGGAACCCGCGGTGTGTGAATCGGACTCGCACTTGACAGTTTTTAAACATCGTCGGGAGACAAAATAATACTTTTTATAACCGCACTGCTTACCGACGGCGAGGAATTTAACCTCACACACTGACACCGCAATGGTCGCGTACTGTGCGGTTCCAGAGAAGTTTTCTTCCGAGAACTCTCAAGCTGTGGAATGAGCTCCCAGCCGAGGTTTTTCCAAGGGACTACAGCATGGAGTTCTTCAAGAAATGCGTGAAGAGGATTTAGAGGGTCGGTAACGCATGGGTGACACCCCTGGTGTTGCAAATGTCCATAGGCTTGCCACCTTAATGGTATAAAAAAAACATACAAGCATAAGGTTCACCTGTAAAGCGTTACTGTAGCTTATGAATGCTTACAGTATATGTATTAAGTACCGCTCGCGCGATACCACTTTTACTGCTAACACAGCAAATCCTTTGGAGCTTATTAGTTAGGTATTAGTTACAGTATTAGACCTTACTCACTCGGAGGAACACAACAATCCTCCATAGAGTTGTTACTTGCCCGCAATTTTTTTGTGAGGTGGCTCTACTACTCTCCTTAATAACACCCAGACCAAGACAAACATACATGTTCATGCACACAAAAGTTTGCCCTATGTGGGAATCGAACCCACGAGTGTTAGTGTCAAAGTAGCGTTACTAACCTAACTACTACTTAGTCATCCCCTTTGCAACCATGTCTAAGGTTTAGGAAACATAGTAGTATTTATGTGACCTTGTACTTAGTAGTTATTAGTCGTGCTGATTTGATGCGCCCTACCTCTCTTAAAACACCCAATCTAAGATAAGCAGACATGTTCATACACACAAATGGGAATCGAACCCACGAGCCCTGGTGTTTAAGTAGCATTGCTGACTACTCCCCCACCGGCCTCCTGTTATGAATATCGTAAAGGTGAGGTACTAGCATTTAACTCATATTATGTTTGTTTAATTATATTCAGTATCTATATTATCACAAGATTAAGAAAGCTGCGTTATCTTTCATAATAAAATAACTTAAATTAAAAAAAAAAAGAATACATCCCTATAATATTAAAACAATGTTACATGAAAGGGTCTCAAATGCCATTGACCATCTCGCATGGAGATTACGTAGAGCAATTTATTTATGCAGTATAAAACCTGAGAATGTCTTCGCGCCCGAGGCGGCCCATATAGCACACTCGGTCACATTCTTGAACTACCCGCACGCAGAAAAAAGGCACGCGAAACGTTTATTCGCCCCGCGGCGTCAGTGGTGAGCGGACGTCTCATGTCGTATGCTTGTGGGAAAGTTAATGCGGTCATTTGTTACATTGTAACGTAATGACTTATTCGTGACTGATACTTTGGGAAAGATTCAGCAATGGAAAAATCATAGTTGTCCTTTATCTAACAATATGGGTCGACAAAGCTTCAGAATCTTGGACTCTATTCACACAGAGTTGGTTCACATTCCGGTTTAGATTTTGATTCACTTTGATTATTTTCAGATTATTGCGTCTGCAAATGTTGTGATGATGGCTTCATTATTTTTGAGGTTTTTTTTAATATTACTAAGGTGGAAATCATGCGTACGGCCTGCCCTATGGTAAGCAGTGACCGTAGCCTAGTCGGACATCATAGGTTCGACAACGCAGAGTAAGGTGCCTGATTTTGCAAGTAGGCATACGCTACGGTAACTGCTTACCATCTGTTATACCATACGCTTATAAGGCAGTTTAGTGGCATTAAACAAGTGTACCTCGCTGATGAATACATATTTATTGTCTAAATTAATAATTGGTAGTAGTTAATATTATCCCATAATTGGTAGTAGTTAATATTATTCGTAGGCAAGAGTGGTGATAGCCTAGTGGATAAAGAAACAACTAACCTGTCATTAACGGACATATCCTTAGTTTGAATCCTGGTGTGGTCGACGTGTGACACTAAATTCGCGTTTTCGGATTTATTACTTATATGTATACACTTGCTTGGCGATGAAGGAAAACATCATAAGGAAACCCACATATCCAATACATTAATAAATAAATAAATAATAAATATTGTCTGACAGATTACACGCCGCCATCTAGCCCCAAAGTAAGCGAAGCTTGTGTTATGGGTACTAGACAACTGATAAACATACGTAAATACATTTTTTTGAAGTTATACTTCTAATGCGACTTCCAACAAGGTTGCGTTAAACGTTTAACGCTTCCATGGAGGGGGAATAGAAAGAGACAGAGCGAGAGTGAAGCTGCTAAATGTTTCACGATATTACCGGTAGATGGCGCTATAGTTAAAAATGTATGAAGTATAACTTCTCACGCGCGTACACGCACCCATTTTTGCCTTTGGGCCCTTGCCCAATTTGGGCACTTGACACATCTTGCATATTACTATTTTTTGTATATACTTATTATACATAGAAAATACCCAGACCAAGACAAACATACATGTTCATGCACATAAATGTTTGTACTATGTGGGAATCGAACCCACGAGCGTTGGTGTCAAAGTAGCGTAACAACGCGTTTCAGCACTGCGCCACCGAGCTCGTCAAAATACATTATATATTATGTATTTAGATATACAAGTGACCTAACCTCTCTGTCTGGCTGTTCTGGCAGTCTCAAGTCGTCTCCGCGACATGTTATTCTAACGGATAACATCTACGATGCCTGGAAATATCCCCTGGACAACCGAAACACGGGTCGCAGAGACTACCAGAGCAGTCATGGCAGCGACGACATGCATGGTAAGATGAGTAACGGCCGGCGCTAGTTCGTACAAACTAATTGGTATCGGTAGCACATAAAATGGATTAGATCAAATTGGAATTTAGGTAATATTTGACATTTCTCTGGCGCTGTCAACCGACAGGATCCTGATAATTGTGAGCGTCTTATCTATGCTTAATAGATGTGTTTCTGAAAAATTATTCAAATTTATTTAAACTTGAGTACCTATATGACGATGATGATGATCAAATTGGTCGTGTAATGTCAAACGGTAAAGGCAGGAGCCCTGCGAACCGAAGAGTGTGCATGAAAAGAGCTACGAATGTTAAAGAAGTGTGTGAGTACTTATGGCGCTCGGTTCCCTCTACCTACCCTGCAAGGCACCTGGCGTGAAGATATACATACATACATTTATATCTATTATTTTTCAGTTGCCAGCCACATAGTATAAGTTCAAAACTACACCAGTCATTTTTTTATATACCTAAATCCTGTAAATTTAAATATTATCACTATGTATGTATACGTATGTATATCTTCACGCCAGGACCCTTGCGGGGTAAGCAGAGAGAACCGAGCGCCATAAGACGCGGTACTTACACACTTCACTCGCTTCTTTAACATTGATAGCTCTTTTCACGCACGCTCGCTATCATTATAACTATCATTTTGATTTATCGAACTATACTGAAAAGCCACACAAACTGAGAAAAATGCATTGGGTCTCAACATTTCCGGGATCTTTTTTAGTATTTGAAATGGAACTCAACTATATTAGTGTAACTATAAAAGATTGTGCATAAAAAGAGTTATGACTATTAAAGAAGCGAGTGGTGTGTAGTAAATAATAGTTATTACAGGTATTTGCTGAAGTTATTCTAGAACTCGTGGCTTCCTGAGATTCTTGCAAAATAAAATCCCTTTGAAGTAGTAGAAAGTAGTTTTATAAGTAAGCATCATGTTATTATTGTTATATCACCTTTCTAAACTAACCAAACCAATCAACATTATAAATGAAATTAGTTTTAATTTTCAGTTATCAAGTTTTAACTTGATATTGCAAAAAAAGAAAGAAAATAATTTTAAGTAAATAATTGGTGGTGCAGTTGTCAGTAAGGTTCTTTTGACACCAACGTTCGTGAGTTCGATTCCCACACAGAACAAACATTTGTGTTCATGAACATGTCTGCTTATATTGGTTGGGTGATTTTAAGAGCGGTAGGGCGCATCAAAACAGCCCCTCTGCATAAGAGTCATCAGAGGCAACTCAAAACACATTAATTTATCTAAAAGATTTCATTAAAAAAATGGAGTGATAGCCCAGTGGATAAGGAACTCGCCTATTGAGCAACAAGTCCCCGGTTTGAATCCAGGCAGGTACCACTAAATTCCTGTTTTCGAATTTATGTACATATTCGTAATTATCACTTGCTCGGCGGTGAAGGAAATATCGTGACAATTCCCGCACGTCCAAGAAATAATTTCGATAGACGTGTGACAGATAATGTCACACGTCTATCTGTACAGCTGATGTTTCCGAGGATGTAAGGATGTTTGCTCTTACAGAATTGCATGGCAGGTACGCATCGGTGTAAAAGAGGCCTACGAAATGTCATGCTTGCATCGATAAAGTGTAACAATAGCGAGCACCGCGGGCTAGCTGCATTACTGCGGCCGCCCCAAACACACGGTTACAAATAAAATTCACGCGCGTTCAAACAATCTACATACGATACCTAGTGCATGCAACTAGTGGTGACTTTTGTTCTACGTCTGGTGAAAAACAAGCATACGACTTAGTGAGGTAGGGCGCATCAAAGCAGCCCGTCTGGGGAAGAGACTTCCACCTCACAGAAAACCGCAGCCAAATAACAACTCCCTAGAGGATTGTTGTGTTCCTGTGTGTGAGTGAGGTCACCAGTAAACTCCTAAGGAGTTGCTGTGTAAGCAGCAGAGGAGGCATCGTGCGAGTGATACTTAATATATTACAAGCATTAATAGGCCAAGGTACCCGCTTTACATCAGGTAGGCCGTATGCTTGTATGCCTCCCGAAAAAAAAACGGCTGATATTAAGCGCGAATCCGTGGATGCTTGCATTGGAGCCATGGGTAGTAGCAGTACTTGCATGTTGCAGCCTGAATCTATTAACTAAACATTGCAATTATAACATGCACGAGTAAAAAAAACATATATTTTCATAGAAAATTCTAGAATTTAAATTGTTGATTTATAACTTAAAACTATCTTTTTAACATTTAATAGTTAATAGATTCAGGCGTTTTTTTTTTTGCGAAAGTCAAATTTACATTAAATTTAATCTAACCTATTTTGTGTGCTTCCGCCACCAATTAGTTCATGCGGCCTAGCGCCGGCCGGCACCCACCCACTACCGTTAGTAGATGCCTCTCCACGCATTTACATTTTTAACATTTGTTATATAACATAGATATGTTGCATAATAAATGTTATACAACATAATGTTACAGTTTCGATCTCGCGACGTCAAGTGGTTTATTGGTTTGTGGTTCTGATATACAATTAAATGAGAACTCGATGGAGTCTTTGCGCGTGTCATTCTAACCGAATCCGCAGGTTAAGCAATGTCAATCGCAACCTGTCTATTTATGGGTTTATCTATCTCGAGCTTCTGCGTATTTCGGATGGCAAGTTAAGCCGTCTGTATCGGCTGTTGCGAGTAGATGAAGGGTCGTTAAACTACGTTAGTGGCCATTAGGCTGTTCGAAAACACTGGCCTCTGCCAATTTGTATTTGAGCGGCGTGGTGGAGTGGGGTAAGATAGAGTTGGTGTAGTACTGCAACTAAATTGGCCGACATGGCCTATTTTGTCTGTTGACAAGTTGCAAAATTTTTCTTTATCCTAAGTGTAAGGAGGCTTTTTTATACAACGTCGGGAGGCATACATGCATACGGTCCACCTGATGTAAAGCAGTTACCGTAGCCTATTAACGCTTGTAACATATATCACTCGCGCTCTTACTTACTCCTTAGGAGCTTACTGGTGACCTCACTCACACGCAGGAACACAACAACCCTCTAGGAAGTTGTTATTTGGCCGCGGTTTTATGTGAGGTGGAGGTACTTCCCCAGACGGGCTGCTTTGGTGCGCCCTACCTCTCTTCAAACATCCAGACCAAGACAAACAGACATATTTATACATACAAATGTTTGTCTTGTGCGGGAATTGAACCCACGAGTGTTGGTGTCAAAGTCGCGTCTTTCACGACTGAGCCACCGAGCTCGTCAAATAGAGGCTACTAAGTACCTATACCAATTATCATTTTAAGGGCATGAAGCGTTATTCTGTTTCCTAGTTCATTAGGATTAGCGGGGTCCGCTACCTTCGGTGAAGATACAAATTTTTGCATGGAACGACTGCCGTCAGACCTCCACAACCCAGAGGGAGGGAGTCCCACCACCTTCCCATGGCTGCACCGACCTCACGGTCATATGAGCCGAATCGCGGGAGTTGCGCACGGATCTTGCTGCTCTGAGGCTCTGAGGGACAAGCAAACCTTTCTTAAGTTACGTTACATGTTATGTAAATAAAATAAATATTGTCGGACAAATTACACAGCGCCATCTAGCCCCAAAGTAAGCGAAGCTTGTGTTATGGGTACTAGACAACTGATAAACATACGTAAATACATTTTTTTTTGTAAATACATTCTTATTATACATAGAAAATACCCAGACCAAGACAAACAGACATGTTCATGCACACAAATGTTTGTATTGTTTGGGAATCGAACCCACGAGCGTTGGTGTCAAAGTAGCGTAACAGCGCGTTTCACCACTGCGCCACCGAGCTCATCAATATAATTACTTGGACATGCGGTTTTCTTCACAATGTTATCCATCACCGCCGAGCAAATGATAATTACAAATCTGTACATAAATACGAAAACATGAATTTAGTGATACATGACAGGATTCGAACCACGGACCAGTTGCGCAAATGGCCTAACTGCTCTGTACCGTTCAAATTAACTCTGAAGAAAACCACGCTTTCAACTGATTCTTCTCGGCCTTCTCGGCTTCCGCATCATTTGCCTACCTACCTCTCTTAAAAATTTGAACAGCACGCTAAAAAGCGATATCTTTGGTGATGTGTCATGTGTAATGTCAGGAATAAATTGTAAGTATTTAGTCTTGACAGAGATAATATCATTCAGAATAAATTGTCACCTTTCTCTTCATTTCGTTGGAAGAAAATTTCGCTATTGAACTTTGACTCCACCATTAAATTAGGGTTGGCAATTCCCATTTTACATAACTACCGAGAATACCTATATTTTAATACTCAGATCGGTTTAATAAATCTTACTGTTTCTCAAGAATACACTTATGTGTCGCTTATATGTAAAACTTGCATATGTAACTTGTATTATATTATAAGTAAAATAATATTGCTCATTTTACAACATTCCATACAAATAAATTGTTCAATTGTTAATTACATATGTTAAGTTAAAGTTTAATACAAAGAATAAAGTAAAAATATAATAATTTATTATTATCATACTTCATCAGTTTTTGTTAAATTTGGGTACCTATGTTCTTTGATTTTCATTTCAACTCAATTGCTTGCTCTTCTTCTTGGTCGTATTCATACTTAGAGGAGACTGTTCCAAAATAGGCCACCGAGGTAAAACCGTATAGTGTAAACACTTATTTTTAACCGTATAATATATACACTTATTTTCTATATTAATTCAAATTTCGCGCTTCAATTTCGCCACGGGCCGCCGACCAACAAGAAGTCACTAGCAACAAAAAATGGCTGGAGCATGTTAGTTAGTTTAGTTAGTTAGCTTGTAGTTGAGACAATTTGGTCTAATTTTGCTAGCGAAGACAAGTGGGACTTGTTTTATCATAAATCTAACTAAATATCAGGTCAGTATATTATTATCTCTGTATTTATATGTATATTAACTAAGAATTGACAATGTTTATACCGACGTTATTATTTGTGTTTGTGATTGTGATTGTGTTGCGTGTACAAGCTGCTCGGGGGGAAAACAGTACGGGGTCATTCATATCGGCCAGTATACAATTTTGCCCCAGAACATGATCTTATATTTATTTTTTCTTTTTAATTATAGAATAACAACGATGTCTCGTAATTACAAAAGACTTTTTATTTATTTACTACCAGATAAGACTGGGTCCAAGAATCCATGCGAAAAGCTGTAGAAAGTGTAGCCGAAGGTAATTTTGGGAACAAATACAGAAAATCAGGTGACTAAAACGAACCTGTCACCAAATTTTAGAGCGATATAAAACCGCGTTTTCCCCTTCTGAAGAACAGTCCTTAGTAATTTTTTTTATTAGAAATGGAAAGCCGTCTCTATAGTCTAACCTACAGAGACCTGCAGTGGCTGCCTTTCCAATTTGCGGAAGGCAATATTAAATTTTAACAAGACCTTGAAATTAGCTGGAGGCGAATGGTTAATTCGTTTTATGAAACCCGAATTTGAGTCTCAGTAGAGCCGAGGCAACATCTGTAGCACGCGCAATGGGGTTCAATAGAGTTAGCGTTTATAATTTTTGATTTGCTAGAAAGTCTCTTAGATAGATACAAATTTCCGCCAATTAAAATTTTGAACGTTAATGAAACAGGTAAAACAACGATCCCTAAAAAGCAGAGTAAGGTATATCTCAGAGATGAAAAAAGCATGTAGGCTTAGCTAGCTCAGCAGAAAGAGGACAATTATCTACAGCAGTTATATATGCCTCCGCTAGTGCAAATTATGTCCCGCCTATATTGATTTCCCCACGAGTACCTACGAATGAAGGCAGAACTGCTCGACGGGAGCATCCAGGAACGATTACGGTTAGTCATCCAAGTGGCTGGATACAAGCGATATATTTATTCATTGGCTGGACTACCTTATATCTTATGTGAAGCCGACTAAAGACGTTTCTAATAAATACTTTTTCAGAAATTATTAAACGTCCTGTCACTTTGTTTGTAAAGGATTTTCTTTCACAAACAAACTTAGTTACACAGTTGAAAGAAATGATATGACGATCGACTTATATTCGATAAGCATATTGATAAAATGTTTTCCAAAGCCAACCAAGCCTTAGGATTTCTAATGAGAACCTCTGCCAATTTTAATAATATAAAAACTCTTTAAAATCTTATACTGTTCGTTTGTACGAAGTCACCTTGATTACATCTCTCAGGTATGGAATCCCCGATACGAAATATATAAATTACGATTGGAGAGACTACAGAAAAAAAATCTTAGATATCTGGACTATAAAGCGCATATGAGATTACCTGATTATGATCATAGGTGTAAACACTATCATTTTTTGCCACTTGAGGTTAGACGAAATATAAGTGATATTGGCTACTTAATGAAGATAGCAAATGGAAGTATTGATTCGCCTGATTTATTAGCTAAACTTGTATTAAATATACACCGCACAAATATAAGAAACCCTTCCTTACTGAATGTAGCCTTTAGCAACACCAATTATAGGCAAAATTCATTTTTCGGAAGAGCCTGCAAAAATTTTAATAAAATATTATCAGACTTTGATGTTGACCTGTTCTGCTCGTCTGTTAACACTGTCAGAAATTATCTCACATTGAGTTATTTTCAGCATTGACTATATTGATAGTTTTAATAATTTCACTACATTTGTTCATTCTGTCTAGTATTTATTTTATCAAAGATTTTTCTTTTTTTTTATATTCATCATCCATATGCGGAAATTTGTTATCAGCATCTTCCCATGTTAATAATATTATACTACGTGATTTGTGAATCTGTTAATTTTCCGAAAATAAATAAATTAATTAAATATATTAGGGGTTAAAGTATGAAATTGCCGATTTGTACTGAAAAATTAAAACTCGTTTTTGTCTAAGATGTAACATATTTATTTAATTAAAATATTTACTCTCATTATCTATACATTGCTGCCAACGAATCGGAAGTTTATTCATGCCTTTGCGATAGAACTCTGGGAATCAAGATTCGTCAAACTATGTGAAAGCATTTTGTACTGCCTCCTGAGATGAAATTTTTTTATCACGTAGAAAATGGTCCAACTCACGAAAAACATGGTAGTCAGTTGGAGCACGGTATGGCGAGTACGGAGGATGACGTATGGTTTCTAACTGCAATTCCTGTAGAGTTACAACGGTTTCTCGTGCAGTGTGAGGTCTTGCGTTATCATGGAGTACTAATGGTGAAAATCGATTCACGAGTCGGGGCTGTTTCACTGCTAGTTTCGCCATCATTGTTCGAAGTTCGGCACAGTAAACATCTGTTGTTTATTGTTTGCCCAAACCTGAGAAAGCTATAGTGAATAACGCCATGAAGAGACCGCCAAACAGTTACCATTACCTTTTTATAAGCTTTGCTTTAGGGCACTGTTGCGGCTTTAAACCTGGGGTCAGCCATTGCATTTTTCGCTTACAGTTATCGTAAATAATGCACTTTTCGTCACATGTCACAATTCGATCCATTATTCTTTCATTTCTGTATCGATTCAACAAGGCAACACAAGTTTCGAAACGCGTTTCTTTCTGCAGATCAGTCAAATCATGAGGCACCCATTTTTCATATTTTTTTACGAGTATCTTATTGATTTGACACAAATGAGTCAATATTGTTTTCATTGTGGCGTCATGTTGAAAATTGTATATCAGAGTTACAATGATTTTAAGTAACTCGAGAAAACTGTAGCGTTATGGTCTTTTACGAAGCTTGTTGCAAATTAGGTCAGTTAGAGAGTTGCCAGAGACTTCAGTTGAGGATGAAGCCCATCTTGTAGCTTAGTGAATTTAGACTTCGACGTAATCATCTCCATATATTGTACGTGAAGGTACCAGCGACTGCAGTTACCATATCTAACACCATATGTCAATCAATTGTCTCTGACAAAAGAATACTTATCATCAAATTCATACTGGGGGTCATGTGCCAGAAGCGTGCTCGTTCGCGACCCCTGCCAATCAGTCGATTGCAATTCTGGACCAAGAGCGCACCGACGTGCGGATTAGGGCGTCCCCCGTAGGCGACGCGCACCGATCCGCCCCCGTCGGTGCGAATATAGCTGCATGCGGCGGTGGGGGCCGCCACCCACCACGCAGCGCCAATTCCGGCGGGACGAGGGGAGCCGAGTACCGCATAGGCACGTGGAATGTGAGAGGTGGATTGAAAGATAAGACGAATGAACTGATAGACGTTTGGATGCTTTATGTGTGACAGAGACTAAGCGCAAGGGGAGCGACACCGATGATCTGCCCGGTGGTATGATGGCCCTATGGTCTGGGGTAGACCGGGACGATCATGCCAGTGCTGGTGTAGGTGTCGTACTCTCCTCTCGCTTAGCCACTGGTGTAAGAGATTACTGTTTGGTAGGGCCTAGACTTCTCTGGGTTCGTATTAAACTGGGCATCACGCGAGTATTTTTGGTTGCAGCATACGCTCCCGTAAGCTCAGCGTGTGCTCAAGAACTGGAGAAGTTTTGGGAGTCTGTGAGGGATGTTCTGGACTTAGCTGAAGGGAATGAAAGAGTGATTATGTGTGGAGACTTGAATGGATGGGTTGGGACCAAGCGATACAGCTATGAAGCTGTTCTTGGTCCGTATGGAGATAAGAGAGTGAACGAAGCAGGTAAGTCAATACTAGATTTATGTTTGGAACGATGCCTCCTCGTGTCGAATACTTTATTTCATCATAAGGATATTCACACGTATACATGGAGAAGGAATGATCAAAAGAGTGTGATTGATTTGATTTTAATAGATAGACGTCTCCGAAATGTTTTAATGGATACAAGAGCCTTTAGAGGCCCCACTCTTGAGACGGACCACTACCTGGTGGTAAGCCGGTTTGTGGGCCTTTTTAGGAAGTGGAGGCACTGGCGAGTGCGTATCCCTTTCGGAGATCATGAAAGGATAATGAGCGAAAAATTGCAAGATGAAAGTGTAAGGAGAATGTATGTGCATCTGGTAAGTGAGAGACTTGCAAATGCAAGCCTCTCCGACTCAGATGTGGATGATTGTTGGAAAGTTTTGAAAGAAAGTATGGTGGATAGTGCAAAAGAAGCTTGTGGATGCGCAAAGAGACGTAAAACAGCGAAAGGAGATGCCTGGTGGGATGCGGAGGTTGAATCCTCCGTAGCAAGAAAGAGGAAAGCGTGGCTGGATTACGTATCATCTTTGCCTTTAAATGAAAATATGAGAGAAAAGAAGAAAGAAATGTACCGTCTATGCAAGAATGAAACCAAGGCTTTAGTGAAAGAGAAGCGTGAAAGACAAATTATGAATGAGGAAGAGAGGCTGACGAAAAACTTCGAGGCAAATACCAAACTCTTTTGGAGAGAGGTAAAGAAGTCTCGGAGTGGTTCGTCGGCATCCAGAATGGATAAGATAAAGTCTAAAGCTGGTGTCATTCTTGCGAACACTCAGGAAGTGTTAGAACGGTGGAGTGAATATTTTGAGGAAATGTATGAGTATGCCTCGGACGCTGGCAATGAGAGTGAGTCGGATGCTTACTCCACGTTGACGGCGTCCGACGAAGGCATAACTATGGATGAGATCGAATGGTCGATACGAAGCTTGAAAAATGGAAAATCAGCGGGAATTGATCTGATCACAGCTGAGATGATCAAATTAGGTGGCACTTACGTCCGGGACGCCTTCTGGTACCTATGCAACCTATGCTGGAGAACTGGAAGGGTCCCAATGGACTGGAGACGCGCAGTCATCGTGCCCTTGTATAAAGGCAAGGGATCACGCATGGACTGCGCCAACTATAGGGCCATCAGTTTGATCAGCTTAGCAGCAAAAGTATATGGAAAGGTGATTGAAAGGAGAATGAGGGTGAAATCCGATGAAATGCTATGGGACGCACAAGGAGGTTTCCGAAATGGAAGGGGATGTACGGATCAAGTTTTCTCGCTCCGCAATATCGTAGAGAAGCATCTGGCCATAGACCGGAAGGTTTTCTGCGGTTTTGTGGATCTTGAGAAAGCCTTTGATAGGGTTGTGCGAAAGGAATTGTGGGACATATTGCCGAGATATGGGATTGACGGTTCACTGCTCCGTGCTGTGCAGTCCACTTACAAGGATTGCTCAGCATGTGTGCGGATAGACGGTGGCATGTCACCCTGGTTTGATGTCAAAATTGGTGTCAAACAGGGTTGCATGCTATCTGCTAGGCTGTTTATCCTGTATCTCGATAGTTGTCTGCAGAGAATAAGGTCAACGAATGTGGGATTGCGCATGGGTGACCAAGTGGTGAACTGTCTGCTGTATGCAGACGATGCCGTGCTATTAGCAGATACACCATCTAAACTGCAAACACTGGTCACAGCGATGAAAGACGACTGTATGGAGAAAGGATTACTACTGAATGCGAAGAAAACAAAGATAATGGTATTTGAAAGAGAAGAATCCAGAACTAATGTAAGGATTACGATTGATGATGAAGTGTTGGAACAAGTGGATGAGTTTGTATATCTTGGATGCGCTTTCAGCAGGGATGGAAGGTACACCGCAGATGTGGAAAAACGAGTGAGTGCTGGGAATAGTGTGAATGGAGCGTTGGGAAAACTGCTTGGCAGTAAAATCCTGAGCCAGAAGGCACAACTCGCTATACACAATGCAGTGTTGGTCCCAACGCTAACTTATGGAAGCGAGAGTTGGGTATGGCAGAAAGAGCATGAAAGTAGAATAAACGCGGTTGAAATGCGAGCGCTGCGCAAAATTTGTGGCGTAAGGCTTGTAGACCGTATTCGCAATGATGATGTTAGAAATAGAGTTGGTCTGAAAGAGAGCGTCGGTGTTAAAATAAGGAGAGGCATGCTCCGTTGGTTCGGGCATGTAGAAAGAATGCAAGATGAAAGAATGACGAAGCAGATATACAATGCAAAAGTGGAAGGATGTAGGAGCCGGGGAAGGCCAAGACTTACCTACCATGACCAAATTGGTCATGTTCTATCAGAAGGTGATGTCAGGAGCCCTAGAAACCGGCGTGCGTGCATGAGAAGAGCAATGAATGTTAAAGAAGCGAGTGAGATATGTAAGGATCGAGTCACGTGGCGCTCGGTTCTCTCTGCCTACCCCGCAGGGGATTTGGCGTGAAGTTATAGATAGATAGAAATTCATACTGTTTTAGACATTAGAATGAGTCAAGTGCAAAAGATTTTCCATGTGCATCGGAAAATAGAATAGAATGAATGGAAGGTCTGCACTCGATGGAATAGAACGAATGGAACGGATACTCCATAATTTAACGGAAGATCAGAAATAACTGCGTGTAGAGAGACGTCTAAAAATTATAACAATGCTTGATGAAGGTCAATCATTGGCTATTTATTATATAGCAACTGGTAACGAAATTTGAGTGTACTGCTTTGAACCAAAAAGAAAAAGTTAATCGTCAGAATGGATCTTTCCATTTAAAGATTTGGCAACGAAGAAAAGTGGTGGAAAATGGTTGCTTTCTCTTTCGGCAAATCAGGACATTACATAAGAATGTCGCTTGCCCAGAGTCTTAGAAAAGTTAACGCAAGGCGTACTCGAATCAATATCGTCTTTTACCACGATAATGCATTCGCACATTTCGCTAAGGTAGCGGAAGCGTATATGAAGGATTCAGATGTAAAACTACATTAATTATACAGCTCAGACAATCTAAGAGCCACGGATGTTACTCGCGCGTTGCCAAAAAAATATTGATTTACGGATATTGTTTATTTTTTTTAAATCAAGGAGAACATCTTAGGAATTCGATTTATCTTCTATTTTATAATTTTGAAATTCCATCCAATCAACCCTACACGAAACAGTTTGTACTTCAGAACGGTCGCGATATCGGCGCAGACGCATCGCCACGTACGTGCTATCGGCCAATCGGGCGCGAGGGCGGGAACGAGCGCCGCATTTTGAAAAAAGAACGTCGCGGATCCATTCGTACGATTTATCTGTTTAATGGGCTCTTGTCATCGTACGCTGCGCCGCCGCCGTGGCCGTGCTTATAATCAGGCTTAATTCAAACTTGATGGAATTTATTAGGGCTTTCTTTAAAGCTGCATTACTCGCTTGTTTTTTGTTTTTATTAGTACTATATCGAAATACAAAGAAACCATGCCCACATGAGGTAGGTATAGTAGTTATCTTAGCCTATAAATGCTTGCAATACAGGTAGTAACACTTTGTTCGTTGCCACCCCTGCTAATACAACTAACACAGGATTTAATGCGGTACCTCATTCACACACAGGAACAGAATATCCCACCAGGGTGTCGGTATATGGCTTTTCTTCTAGTCGGGATGCTTTGTGCCTTCCTTAGATGTGTCGTCTTCTTCGTCGCTTTATTCCATTTCAAAGTTAAAGATTATTATGCTAGTTAACTCTGTCTCGACCGTATTCGCAATGATGATGGTAGAAACAGAGTTGTTCTGAAAGAGAACGTCGGTGTTAAAATAACTTCCATGCTCTGTTGGTTAGGACATGTGGAAAGAACGCAGGAAGAAATAATTACGCAACAAATATACACCGCAAAAGGGTGTAGGAGCCGAGCATAGCCAAGACTTACGTATCGCGACCAAACTGATTGTGTTCTATCAGAAGGTGATGTCAAGAAAACGGCGAGCGTGCATGAGAAGAGCAATGAATGATAAAGAAGCGAGTGAGTTTAGTAAGGGTCGAGTCACGCACGGTATCATTAATATTTATTTTAAACCATTTTTGAGACCATAATCGGGGAAATACTTTCACGGCACAGAAAACCGCAGACATATAACAATTGGAGGGTTGTTGCGTTCCTGCTTGTGATAGATAGATAGATAGATAGATAGATAACACTTTATTCATTTCACAAAAACACACACAATGAAAAAATACAGTACAACAGGATTACAATAAGGAACATTACAATATGAAGTGAAGAGCTGTGTCGGCACCACGCTCCGCACATTATCACTGCATTAAATTAATAAGTTTTGGAACTACAAAGGAATACTTAATTGACATATAGACAGATAAAACATACACAGGAAACATATACGTACCGACACAAATACACAATTAACATAGACATGATGTATATACGAGTATAAGGTAATTGGTGTAACATCGTGTGTGTCGCAGAGAAACGAAAGGGCTACAGCTCAGTGAATTACTTGCGTTAACGCAGGTCACTGGTTTTCAGCTATCACCCAGGAAGAATCGCGAGAGGCAAGCAAGAAGCTTCAAACAGGAAATGTATTGCAATTTAAACAGATAAGATTAATGACGTTCAAGTAAACTTCATAAGCGTATCATGCGAAAAAATATGGTGATCACGGTAAATATACAACAAAATGAAGCAGGATTGAAAAGAATGAAGAAAAGTTAGTGAAGAGGACAAGATGATTAGGACTAACTCACTGCATCCAACGCCCAGCTACAAGCGCCGATCGAACCTCAAACCCTCCAGCAGCGTCAATTTTAATTGTTTTTTAAACATGTATTTGGTTGAGATTGTTCTTATTGGAGGAGGAATGTTGTTCCAGCACTTAGTAGCTTGATGCCGGAAGCAGCCCGTGAAAGCAACGGTCCTATGATGATGGTAGGCTAAATGGTAGTCGTGTTAATCTTGTGACACCCGATCCGTAATGATGATGGAATGTAGAAAACTTAAGTTTATTAAAGAGGTATTCCGGGTTTTTATACTTAATAAGATCAAATGTTGTTTGTGAGTGGTGTGACCAGTAAGCTTCTAAGGATCTGTTGTGTTAGCAGTAGGGCTGGCAACGAATACGTTATTTATTGCAAGCGTTCATAGGCTAGATCACTTTACATCAGTCGGACAGTACACTTTTTTTTTTTTTTTTTTTTTATAGTAGTTCAGTATAGTGGCCCCTCTTTGCCTGATGGTAAGCGAAAGAGGAGCCCAAATCGCAACTGCAACTGACAATATACTACATCCCGTATCCTGTCAGTTGACGCTGCCATGCTGACCCGCAAAATGCTTCTTCACGCTTCGTTTGAAGGATCCCATATTGTAGGAAGGAGGGAACACATGTGCAGGCAAGGCGTTCCACTTTTTAATGGTACGACAAAGATAGGAGTTGCCGAACTTTTTGGTACGCGAAGAGATCTCCTCAACCGTGGAACTATGACATCGCAAGCCCGCACGTGTGGTTCTATGACGGAAGGGTGAGGGTGGAATAAGGGAAAACAGTTCTTCAGAGCACTCGCCATGGTAAAGGCGGTAAAATACGCTTAGAGAGCCGAAGTACCTACGGAGTTGAAGAGGTTCTAGGTTTTTGGTGACCTCTTCGTCGTCAATTATGCGGATAGCCCGTCGCTGCAACCTATCGAGAGCCTCAAGAAGATACTGTGCGGAGCCGTCCCAGAGATGCGAGCAATACTCCACGCAGGCCCGAACTTGTGTCTTATAAAGCAGACAAAGTTGGTCCGGCGTGAAGAACCGGCGCACCCTGTTCAGGACTCCGAGCTTTCTTGAGGCTGTTGAGATGAGGCTCTCGATATAATAACGCTGGTTAAGGTCGCAACGAATACCCATACCCAGCATATTCAGGCTATCACGCATACTGAGGGAAGCACCCTGAAGACTGGGAGTGGGAAGGAAGGGGGACATTTTTGTTGTAAACGCGCAAACCTGAGTTTTCTCGGCATTAAACTCAACCAGGTTATTGGAACCCCATTTACTAATGAGATCCAAAACCCGATTCAGTTCAACGACAAGACTCTCACGCCTCTCACCGATTTCTGTCCGACCAGCACCAGGCCGACCGAAATATCGCCCATGGACCGTACTGTCATCTGCATAGCAATGAATATTACCAAGTGGCAGCATGTCATTGATATGCAGAAGAAAGAGGGTGGGCGATAGAACGGAGCCCTGTGGGACACCGGCATTCACTGACATGAACCGCGAAGCGCATCCATCTGCAAGGACGCGGATTCTACGCTCATGCAGGAAGCCAGCAATCCAATTACATAGCTGGAGGGGCAGACCGTATGCCGGAAGTTTGGAGAGAAGTGCTTTGTGCCAGACCCGATCGAACGCCTTGGCGATATCTAGGCTGACTGCCATGGATTCGCCATATTTATCGATTGCCTCCCCCCAGAGGTGCGTCACATACGCTAGAAGATCACCCGTTGATCGTTTCGGTCTAAAACCATACTGACGATCATTGATTATGGAGTGATCTTCTAGGTAACGGATCAATTGATTGTTAAGGATCCGTTCCATGACTTTGCACAACACTGAAGTTACGGCAATGGGGCGGTAATTCGATGGGTCAGAACGGTCTCCCTTTTTGGGGACCGGCTGCACATTGGCCTCTCTCCAAGCATCCGGAACAGAACCGGTCGAGTACGAGAGGCGGAAGAGGCGCGTCAGCACCGGAGACAACTCCGCTGCACATTTTTTAAGAACAATCGCTGGGATACCGTCAGGACCCATGGCTTTTCGGACATCGAGTGACTGTAGTTCAAAACGCACATCGCGCTGCCTGATGTGGATATCAGGCATAACGGATCCACTGGAGGGTATTGTTGGTGGTTGCGTGCTACAGTCATCGATCCGGGAGTTAGCCGCAAAGAGGCTGGCCATAAGATCGGCTTTCTCCTGCGGCTGATGAGCCAGTGAGCCATCAGGGCATCGCAGCGGTGGCAGCGAGGGCTGGCAGAAGTTGGCCTGCACGGCTTTGGCCAGTCGCCAGTAGCTACGCGATCCAGTAGGGTGCGCCACTAGTTCCGTGCCGACACGTGTAACGCGCTGGGCGTCCGCTCTTATGTATGCTCTCTTGCAGATCTTGGTGGCAGTGTTGTAGGCTGATTTCAGTGAGTCAGTGTCCGGATCTTTAAGGGCGCGACCCCTGATCCAAGCGCGATACGCCGCCTGTTTGTTACTAACAGCTTCAGCGCATTCGCGATTAAACCAAGGGCGTCTCCGGCTTTTGATGACGACATCGGAGTGGGGAATGTAGTATTCCATGCCAACGCCGATCTCATCAACAATGGCCGCAGCACTCGCCGTTAGATTCTTCTCACTGAAACAGCGCTGCCCCCATGGGACGGAAGCAAAGTAGTCGCGCATACCGTCCCAATCTGCTGACGAGTAGTGCCAGACACGACGCCTAACCTCTGTGGGTTGTGGCGGAATCACGCATGGCATTGTGCTGGATACTAGGCAGTGGTCAGATGTGCCCAGGGGCGCCCCGACCTCAACCCGGTAGCCAGCAGGGTGGGTGGTCAGCAGTAGATCTAGCAGAGAGGGCTCCTGACCAGCAACATCAGGTATTCTGGTGGGTTGGTGCACCAGTTGCGTCAGGCTGTGCGAAAGAGCGAACGCGTGGGCAGTCCTTCCTGCATGGTTAGTTGTGGAGGATCCCAACCAGGAGTCGTGGTGAGAGTTAAAGTCCCCCAAACATACCATCTCTGCAGTAGGGTACCGCTCCTGCGCTTCATCTGCCGCCCGACTCATGTACTCAAAGAGCCGAGTTGTCTCCGTGTCCCTAGTATGGGGTCGGTATAGGCACATGTAAATACGGCTCTGAAGGCCCAGGTTTACATGCACCCAGAGGACAGGAAAGGAGGAATCCTCTAGGCAGCGCAGACGGCGACAACATACATCCGAGCGGACAAACAAACAGACCCCGGCTTTCGCGAGGAAATTCTCCTCAAGCACATAACCGGGATACTGGAGGTAGGACGTGTCCGCTGGACGCTGAATCTGTGTCTCCGTCAGGAAGAGCATGGCGGGCCGTGCCGTCTCTAGGTGTTGGTGGACGGCATTAAGGTTAGAGTGGAGTCCGCGGATGTTAGCGAACTCAACCTTGAACAGGGTGGTGGGGGAGTGCACCGCTGTTAGACCATCTTTTCCTATTTGCGCTGTCATGAGTAATGTAAAGAACGGAAGCGTGAAGCGGGAGAGAATTGCCACGACATTGGGGAAGAAACGCGGTGGACTGTTTCTCCATTAGTTTGTCGACAAAGGAGCTGTGCTGATCCGTCGGACGGAAGGGCCCCCGAACCCCCCCGGAAGTAGTCGCCGGGTCCCCACCATCCGGTCACCAATCGGCACGACGATCTACCCCGAGATTATGCGCGGTATGAAAGGGCAGCCTCTCAAGGTGGTTAGTCTTGATTGGGCCCCTGTACTATACCGCGGGCGGCCAGCGGAACAACCGTTTCAACGGGTCTCCCTGGCCGACGGGTCAGCTCAGTCCTTCTGACAATGGATAGACAGAATCCACCACTGTTCCCGCAATATCGCGTCAACAATCCCCCGAGCACTGGTTATACACCAGCTGACCCCGAAACGCGACGTACTCATAGGTACGCCACTTCACGGGTGTTTCGCCGTGTGTACGGTGGTAGCCAACCAGGCGGGTATTTACCCTACCACCGGCTGAGATGCTGGAACGTCAGGAAATCCCATAGTCGCCTCTTACGACACCCAGGGGAAGAGAGGGGGCGGTGATTTTTAATATTCTTTCTCCGTCACCGCACGGATAGTTGCATACCTCCCGACATTGTATAAAAAATATGTTTAAAATAAAGCCCAACTGGGAATATACCTGCGTCATCCTTAGAAATACTGCATTTCTGCGAGTGAGTGAAGTCATCAGAAAGTTGATGGCAAGGCGCGCATGATACATAGGTACCTACTCCTTGTATTGCAAAGTGAAAAGTCAGTACACACGACTAATTAGGAAACTTCTAATTAGGAAAAAAATCCTATAGCAAGTCTATTATAATAATGGACACAAACACAAATAACAATTCCATGAAATATTATGATATTCCTCTGAGGAGTTGCTGCGATATTACATAAAATAATCCTGGAGAATAGTTCTCATCTCCCGTTTGTAAGGTTTCTTGCAGATGCGCTGTATTGGCAGCGGGGATGGCAATGTTTGGGCAGTACTCCTTATTCTGCAGGCACCTATATCTTTCGTAACCGTTTCATCAGTCGTGTGTGGCAAAATTCTCACTCCGAATAGTGATATAAAAATATGTATGTATATCTTCACGCCAGGTCCCTTGCGGGGTAGGCAGAGAGAACCGAACGCCATAAGACGCGGTCCTTACACATCATTACATTTAAAATTCATAGATTTATAGATCTTTTCATGCACGCTCGCCTGCTCCTAGGGTTCCTGACATCACCTTCTGCTAAAATACGACCAATTTGATCACAGTAGGTTAGTAGTTAGATATAAAAATATAAAGGGGTCTTTATCTGTCTAACTTAGAAGCTATTAATCTTTTAGGTCGTTCAGATCAATAAGGCGTGTGACGGATGGCGACCTTGGCATTTCCAAACTTCCTTATCAATAGGCTTGAGAAAAAACGATGCGAGCGGCATCGATCATACAGTGACATACAATGATGTATGTGTGAGTTATGGCCAGTTTGAATTTCAATTAATAATTTGAATGTTCACACGATCGCGTGTTCGTGATACACCTACGTCGTAGCCTATAGGTGTGCAGTTGCTTACAATAATTCTTAGAGCAAAAAGTAGCAACTTGGCGCAGATAAAAAGGTAGGTTAAAGCTATTTTAGAAGAGGTAGGGAATATGAAGCAGTCCGACTAGGGAAGTACCTCTACCTCACGGAAAACCTTGTTGTGTTCCTGCGTTCCCAAGTGAGTGAGGTTACCAGTAAGTTCCTAAGAAGCTGCTGTGCAAGCAGCAGAGGTGGTATACGCAAGCGATACTTCCAGTATTGTAAACGTTCATATGTTAAGGTAACCTGTTTACGTCAGGTGTACCGTATGCTTGTATTCTTCCCGACGATGTACGTATAAAAAATATTATTTAAAATCGAGCCATTTGGGGAAGTACTCTACACAATCTTTACAGTATTTCTTTCTGAAGCCGTTAGAAAATGGATGGCAAGGCCTGAGATACATACTCCTTGTATTGTAAAGAGACACGCCACATCACTAATTATGAAGCTCTATTCCTTATCTCTATTCTAAGATTAGACACAAATAATAATTCTGTGGTATATTTTTCTGAATAGCTGATGCGTAACTGGCGTAGAGTTAACACGCGAGCGATACGCAACGTACCGATGTTGCGACCTCTATAGGCGCTTTTCGACTCAGGCCAAACGATGGCATCGTGTCTTCTCTGTATCTGCAAGTATTCTATGGCAAATTATGAATTTGAATAAACAGTGCCTACATCATGTTTTCATGGAGTAAGGTGGTTATCTATATTCAATACCCGACCGACAGATAGGTACAGCTTCAAGCCTTCCATTCCATGGAATCTGATATACAATAGGTATTAGAATATGTGGTTATTAAAAACTATAAGCAAGCGAACGAACTCGGAGCAATTCGCTAGTTACAGTCTAAATTTTGAATGATCACGAAATCGTTCAGTGGCCAATCAATGTTAGTGTGTACGGACAGTAACTTCGAAGTTCATTTGCATATGTGTACATTAATCATTTCATTGTAATTGTTTCGGTTGCTATTACATTTTTCATTAACATTAGTAACGCTAACGAATAGGGTGGGGTCTAACTGTTAGCGTATCTGCTATTTGCATTTACTTGGTATTGTTTCAAGGAAGTTTAGAGTATGAGTGGCTCACAATTAGCTTTAGAGCTATCCTCAGCCTCACTTATATGTGGTGCACCCTGCCAACTAGGAAACTAGGCTCTGGCAAAGGAGAATCACAGGGATATTTAATAAACGCCCTGCTTCGACAGGCATCGCCACCTTGCCGATAATAGCGGGCAAGTAACATCTCGTCGTAGGGAAATTGTGTTCTTGTAAGTGAGTGAACTTAGCAGGAAGCTTCTAAGATAATAGTTGCTGCGTTGACAGCGGGAACTATGGACGAACTATGCTATTTATTCAGTAAGTATTCCTCGCCCAGAGCAACCGTTTTACATTTGGCACGTCGTTGGTATGCGTGTCTACAACCTAATCTAGGTATACATATATATAATAAAGTCGGATTAGTTACACTATTCATATTACCTATATATATGTAGGTATATTATTATAACTCGAGAACGGCTGGACCGATTATGACCTTTTTGACTTTATGACCTTTGTTTTGTTATATTTGTCTCCACCCCGAATACCAGAATAATTATTAAAACATGGAAAAAATTACCGAAAAAAAATTATGACGAAAATTCATTTTCACATACATTTTATATGAACCACCCTTTTTATGAGATCTTGTCGATAAATATTTTTTTGTCCGTCTTAGCGAGTACTAAAACACATCCAATGACAACATTGACCAATTTCTTTTCTATTTGCCAAGGCGATTCATTTAAACAAACGTGATATGCGACGTTATTACACTTGGAATGCTCATCTCAGATACTTCAACGTCGGGAGCAAGGCAATATGGTTCCTGATCATCCAGATGTGCGTTCTGATGATGTTTTTGATCGTATTTACACATTTTTTTTTCAAAGAGTGACGAATTTTCTATTTGCGGTTGTTGCTGATGAATGTTGGCCGGCTGACATCATGTGAATCACTTCGAACTGTGGTGGAATGGTGTAGTGTGTCCAATACTTCATGGTCCGTGTCAACAGCTTTTACAATTTGATTGAAAACAATACTCACTGGGACACGACAATCGCTGAACCAGTTGCTATATTTCCAAGTGCTTTCCACGGAAAAAACATGAATTGTGGAACAAAAATGTACATGTATGTCAAAAGATATTTTACATCGAATTCGTATCAGTTTAGGGAATCCCGATCTTGAGGTGAATGAAGAGACACATAACCAGGCTTTGCTTTTAACCGAAGACGTGGTACATCACGTGCGGTAGTTTATTAGTGAAGTTAAGAATGCTACTGCCGGACGCTAATGTGAACGTGAATATATTCGAAATACATTGAACCAATCAGTTGGAGCGAATGTACAACTCTTAAACCCCCAACAGAAGGAAGTGTGCGATACGTTAACGAAGGCAATTGATGATAGAAATATTTTATTGTTCCTCTATGCGCTCGGTGGAACTAGGCACACATTCCTCATATCATTGAATTTGCCCGCTTTGCTCAATTTCCGCATGATATCCGAAATTGCAGTTGATTCATCTTGAATACCGGTCATGTACATAACGACTCATACAGCGTTGATATTGTCGTTAAACTTTCAAACGATTGAAAAACCAACATCCAGTATTTCAAAACACTCAGCAAGAACCAAAGTTTAGGTAACAAGTAAAATCATCACCAGGGATGAAGGCACAATAGCGCATAAACGCGTATTGAAAGCACTAATTTAAAAATCTGGGCAATAAGTCGAGATGTTTTGGAGGCGCGCGGATTCTGCTGCCTGACGATTTCTGTCCGGTACTACCAGCCATTTTAAGATCGACCGCTGCCGTGGAAAAAGCGCTTGCCTCAAATCATCGACTCTGTGGCACTATGAGACGAAACATCTGACGGCAAACATGAGAGTTGCATTACTAAACGGTCCATCTGCCGCAGGTTTCTTCAAGCAATTTCCGACTATCGGTAATGGTCGTATTCTTGTCGACGAATCTAATGGATTGATTTTGTTTCAGCCAAATTTTACAATTTCTTTTCCATGAAGAACGAGCTCATCAGCAAAGTGTTACCAAGTATCTTTGATAACCACGAAAATCACAATTGATTGAGCGAACGAGTAATTCCTGCGCCAAAGAACAAAAATGTAGAACATTTAAACTTCACAGTTCAAAATGAAATCGTTAGTCTACTAAGACTTTAAGATTTAATTTTCTTCAAATCGACCGACTACTTAACCAACCAAGACTAACAAGCAACTATCTATATATACAACTTAACTTACTTAATCAAAGTTAACTGACTTAACCCCGCACAATTTACAACAGAAGGTTAGCTCGGCAGTCATTTCAACGAAGGGAATCGACTCGAATGCAACCCATCCAGCAAATACGAGTAGTTCAATATAAAGTAGTACAACAGTGGTACGCGAATCATTTCGTTCGCTTCCATAAGGCTAATGCTTTGCTGCCATATGAATTACA
Source organism: Pyralis farinalis (assembly GCA_947507595.1). NCBI lineage: Eukaryota > Metazoa > Arthropoda > Insecta > Lepidoptera > Pyralidae > Pyralis > Pyralis farinalis. The sequence continues at coordinate 24,407,317 of OX382274.1, forward strand.
TTAGTTTTAATGTAATTAACATACTTCTCATTTATATCTTTAAACATTTATTATACTTAATTCATTTTGACTATTAATTTTGTCTTAATAAAAAATTGAATTTATTTTACCTAATATGTCAACACAACATTTATTGATTCTGAGGTGGTACGAAATTGCCGGGTCAGCTAGTCTTATATATAAAATTAGATGTGTATATATGAGTTGGTATGTACGGACTCTGAAACGGCTGGATCAATTTTGATTAAATTTTCAGGGAATCTTCAGATTAACCCAGCACGTGATCCTGTAAAGTTTGGTAGCGATCCTCATAATTGTACAGTCATCATAAATGGATTGTATAGCACGCAGATTAGTCCCACATTCGGGCATAATGTCCCAGAAAACCTTGCGCACGACCCTATCGACTGCTTCCTCAGGATTTACAAAACGCCGAAAATGTTCTAGTCCATAGTCAGAAGCTTCTCCACGATATTGCAAAGTGAAAAAATTTGATCCATACATCCTTATGCATTTCAAAAACCACCTGTGCTTCTCAAATCAAGGCATCGGATTTCACCCTCATTCTTCTCTCAATATTTATTCCGTACACTTTAGCTGCTAAGGTAGAGATAGAGGAGGTCTGGCGGCAGTCGTTCCATACTGATTTTGAATCAGAATCTTTACCAAATCCTTAGGCTTAGGTAGCGGACCCCGTCAATCCTAATGGATTAGGAAACGAGATAACGTTAGGAAAAATATATTTTACATTGTCTTTTAAAATATTTAGAATCTTTTTCTAGAATAAATTGATTACCTACTTCATGCAGAACTATCATAAAATCATAAGTGGTGGAGGTGGTAATCGTAAACGGTCGAGAGGATCCTACATTTTTTAAGACGAGAGAAAAGTGGGACCATACCTTTTTCTATATATACTTTCGCCGTTGTTAATTTCAGATCTATTATTCGGTTACTAAACACTTGTCAAAGTTTCAGCTTCAAAATAAGAAGCATATTTTGTGATTGATTTATTATAATCAATCTCAAAAGAAATAGGTACATTAATTTAACCATCACTCATGTCAATATTGCTATAAAATAATATGCATTTTAAAGTTTAGTAAACATATAAAATAATTGTTCGTTTAAAGTAATAAGATAGGTATGTTAAACACTAAAATATATAATACACAGACGAAAGCCTGTGTATTTGTATTAGATATCAATAAATAAAGCTGTAATTAGACAGATATCACAAGTGACATTTAAGGAAGGTGAAGCGCAAGGTGAGAACAGTATTATAAGAATTATGTATTAAGTTAATACAAATTAAAGGAACATTATTATTCATGGGTAATAATAACTCATTGCCGTAAATAATGAAATAATAAATATGATAGCTCGATGGCGTCGTTGCGAGTGTTATTCTAACCGAATACGTAGGTTAAGCAAAGTCGACCGCAGTCTGTCGATGGATGGGTTAATCTATCTCGAGTTTTTCCGTGCTCGGAAGGCACGTTAAGCCGTCGGTCCCGGCTGTTATCGATATATGACAGTCGTTAAGCTAGGTCAGTGGTCCTCGGGCGGCTTGAAAACACTGGCCTTCGCGAGCCCGCCTTTGAACAGCGTGGTGGAGTATGCTCTAAACCGCTTCGGTTCCCTGCAGTGGAACTGAGTGAGGGTTGATGTGGTAGCCGTACCGTAAATAAGACATAATTGTGCTTATATATGATGTTTGTGTAGGTTCTAGTGAATTTCATTTTTTTTGGGTAAACCACCTCGTTTGCTAAGCATGACCCCCAAGTTGAGAAACGATGACCTAGAGTGTTAGACAGTAACATTCAGTTGAAATTATGACCTCACTCCAGTTCCAGGAAGAATCAGTGTCCGAATATACTAATGATATGTTCCGTGACACAGTCATTAGGTGCGCTATATTATCATTTCCATATGAAGCTGGGGGCTGAACACGCACTAACATCATTACTCATATGATATCCGGCAAGTAAACGACAGTTTAAAGATTCGTATGGGGCTTTTGTGAAATAATTAATCGGGGATTTAAATGGTAATCTAACAAAATTAAAGTAAAGCAGCTAGGTGGCGTTGTTGTCAGCCTTATTGAACACGCAAGTTAAGCAACTTGTCTGGGTTTAGCCATCCCGAGTTCTGGGAGACAAGTTAAGCTGTGGGCACCGGCTGCTTTCGTTAGATGTCGGTTAAAAGAGGTAGGACCCATAACGGGAAAAGTACGGGAAAGCTTCTGCGAGCCCGGCGTGGACCAGACAGTGCAGCACATATTGTTTCGGTGTCCCGCATTCTCCAAACAGAGGTACGATTTGGAGCAGGAGTTGGGAATGCGGGCCACCGAAACCACAGTCTCCGAAATAGTTGTGGGGGGGAAATAGATCTAAATTTATAAAATACTGCGTCAGTCTAGCTACGGTTGTCATTGCTCGCAACAAGCAGAGCAGCTCCACCTAGGACTAATGCTGTATACCTCGGCTATACTCCGTATAGCCGATGGGATCGCGGTGGCTAGGTGGAGCTGTGAAGCCCGCTGTCGCCCGTAGATGGACTGACGTAGTATGGGGAGGGAAGTTCGAAAACAAATAAATTAATTTCACTTAAAAATAATAATTTTAAAACAAAAATGTTATAAATAGATATTGTTGTCGAAATAGCCTTGCCCATGGCAGGGGCGCACGAATTATTATTTAAAAAAAAAAACGGGAAAAGTAGTAGATAAAACAGAGAACAACAACAAAACAACCTCCGCCTCACAGAAAACCGCAGATTAATAACAACTCCCTGGAAGGTTGTGTGTTCCTACGTGTGAGGTTATCAGATCCCGAAGAATTGCTGTGCTAACAGCATGAAAGAAATAGATAAGCCATTTATTTGTATTTCCTTGGCACATAACAGTAAATTTTCTTCTTACCGTTATACCGTTTTCTAATCCATTAGGATTGGCGGGGTCCGCTACCTAAGCCTAAGGATTTGGCGACGATAATTAATTTGACATGGAGTGACTGCTGTCAGATATGTACTCTATTTATGTACACAGATCCGAAAACACGAATCTAGTGGTACATGCCAGGATTCGAACCGGCGGCCAGTTGGTCACTAGGCCGGTTCTTTACCCACTATACTACGGCTATCACTGCTCTGTTTAACAAACAACAGTAAATATTGACAGGTAAACAACCAGTTAAAAAACAATCAGTGAACAAAAAATATAATACATAGGTAGTAGGTAACTGTAGAATATATTGTGTTCCTCAGTGGTACAAAAAGGAGCTATGGTGGATTGTGTGTTGAGTGAGATGTGTCCAACCTCTCTTTCGACACAGCAACGTACGTTAATTAGCAGACTGCACCATGAGCGGGTGAGGTCAGCTTTGAATCTAAAGGTGAGTGACACAAATCTCAAATTAATGCCTAAATTATGGTTACTTGTATTTGAAACCTAAGTGAAACATCGTGTTCTATGATTTTAATAGATTTAAGTGCCATTTTAATCCGTTGTTTTTTTTTAACGATTCTAAAAACCTTATACCTACCCAAATTTGTCATTATGGATCGTCAATAGTCATCATATTGTATTGGGCTAAATTAATGCAAATAGTTACATAGAAATAGCTCATAAATAACTACCACCATTGATTTCAAAACTTTTATATCCGTCCATCAAAGAATCTACTCACAACACAACTGACAAAAGAAAACTGTAAACAAAAAACTCAAACAAAACACGTACACATTAATACGCTCTCATTTAGAGTCATTCAAGGCACAAACCTAATTAATCTTAATTGCACTTTGGCAACACAAAAAACCGACTTAATAAGACCTGTTATAGGGAACGCTAACGTTACAGGAAGATTAGAATGACAGAGGTCTAATAAAAATGGTTGAGTATTGTCGCGGTTTGAGTCAGTGTGGCCCGAATTTGGCATGGCTATGCTAATGGCGCTCATTGCCCGCCAATCAGTTTAGTGCCTGGCATTTGCCGTAGACATTATGCCGTGTGAGTCGTGCTAATCGGGAACGCGGCGGCCATCTTGGCACGCGTCTTCGAATTATGGACGCGTTCCAAATTTGATTAGACTGCAATAGATAGATGCTTCATCAAGGAGCTAACTATCAGTTGGTATGTGATTAACAAACATGGCTCTTTATTGCTACCACTGGAAGATTCTACAATCCTAGTGGAAAGCCAGCGGCGCTGAGGTTAATTGGTTACTCCTGCGTTACTTCTGGTGACCTCAAGCGCAGGAACAGAATATTCCTCCAAAGAATTGTTATTCGACAAGCCCGGTGGTGAAGTGGTTAGTAATTCTACTATATCAGTAAGGCTCATGGATTCGATTTCAACACAGGACAGACATTTTGTGTATGAAGATGATTGTTTGCCACGAAGGAAATAATCTATGGAGAACCGATGAGACCGAGGCTATGTAAGTACTTTACATCAGGTGGGCCGTATGCTTGTACGCCTCCCGATGTTGTATAAAAAAAACATCGCTACTGGTCTTATTGGCTAGTTCACGGATCAACGTCGCGTCAGGTTATTTGTTAAAATATGCTCCTATTGGCAAATATGCTCGAATGGTTGAGAGAAATAGACGATAAAACAGTACATACGTTTTTGTGAGCGCGAGGTGCGGTCATGGTGACTGCCCATGATCGAAAATTATCTATGATGTGCTATTTATTATGCTTAAATATTAGATATAGATTATATATAGATTATAAGATATTAGAAAGAAGAAGACGCGGCAATGCTTCCTGGTAAATTGAAGTGGTGGTGGGCCGGGCATGTAGCTCGCACATCTGACGGGCAGTGGAACGAGCCGGTGTTACACTGGTGGCCACGGAACGCTAACCGCCCTTGAGGACGCCCACGTGCACGATTGGAGAGACGACATCGCCGTGGTGGTGGAGCCTGCCTGGCCGAGACTCGCCCAAAACAGATCAAGCTGGAGTCAGATGGAGGAGGCCTTTATCCAAAGATGGGTACCCAAAAAATTTTAAATAAGGAAATAAACTGTATACTTAATTAAATCGCATGTGTTATATAATCAAAATATGTTAATTTAATGTAATTTAATTTGGGAATAAATGGCTATATTATATTATTCTCACGGGCATTATCCCGGTCATTTTATAGGCTTGCGCGGGGATAAGGATCCAACGCGTAGAGGCCCCTTTGAAAAGACTATGTAATGTTGTACACCCGCCGTGACCCACTCCAGGGGATATCAGTGGGACAATATACCAATGAACAGGTCACGGCAGGTATTGGGACTATTGGAAATATGTCGTTAAAAAGTGGGATATTAAAGTGAGATTTGGAGGATTATTAGAACCGGGCTATTGCAGAAGAGGGACGGACACCTGCCATAACTATCATATCTGACTGTTACTTTTGGCAGGCGGTAGCTCGCCACTCACTAGATGGACCCCTGAAATGCCAGAGATAGTCGGCCGGGGGCAACACCGGTGTGAGTGACTCAGGGGTGTTGAGAGGTGTGCTGCGCTTTCGCCGAAGTTACTCGCGGCGTTATGCCCTTTAACACTTCCACCCCTGGAGCATATCACCTGCTTGAGCAAAATACTCTATCGACTCCTCTCTGGACGGCCAATGAAGGCAAGCCAGAGCTGAGAGTCCTGCGGGCCTTCTTGACTTTTTACTCCGACCGACGAGGACACGCCGGAGACGAAGGCCCTGATCGACTCTCTGGAGCACTCGGGTACCCGTGGTGTCGTTACGCACCAACAGCTCGCCACAAGCTGCCCTGCGGGGTATTTTTATTATTATTATTTATTATGGTTTGCCTTAATCTTGGTTTTTCGTATGCTTGTATGTCTCCCGACCTTGTTATAATATAATATTGGCCGACTCTTTTTACAAGGTACTTCCCTTCACATCCTATCTCTTTGTCGCCAAGGCATGGTTTGCTGGGCATAGTCGATCACAAGCAGTTGGAGTTGACTTAGGCTGTAAGGATAATCGTGAGCAACTCTCCATTCCAAAATTAGTACCTAATTAATATTTTTACTATCCCATCTGCGTACACAGCATGATGTATGTCCGTCCGTGCGTACACATCCCGGCACACGTGTTAATTGGTTAGCAATAATTGATTTCCCGGCCACCCGCGTCGACCTGTGTATTTATAAACTTTTGAATGCTGACTGTACCCGCTGTAAGGGAACACAACTGAGAGAATTATTTGTTAAAGCTATCTACATCACACGTCAAGTCCCTTGCGGGGTAGGCAGAGACACCCGAGTGCTACATGACTCAGTTCTTACGCACCCATTACCATCACCCTTAAAAGCCAATATTCATTGCTCTTTGCATTCATCCTTCCGGTTCCCAGGGCTGGTGACTCTACCTTCTGATGACACACGACCAATGTGATTATAGTAGGTGACTCTTGGCCTTCCTCGGCACCTATAATCTCCTACTTCGCGTTGTTCTCGATATGTGAGAACCAACAGTGCTTGTCTCTTATCTTTACATTTCATTATTAGACCATCACTCCCTTTCGGACTAACTCTCTTTTCTATATTTGTCATTGCGAACTCGGCTACAAGCGTTAATAACATGCTACGAATTCTAGCGACTAACATCTACAGCGCCTGAGGATGCCTCGTGGAGAGACGAAACACGTGTCGCGGAGACGACCGGAGCAGCCAGGGCAGCGACGGTGGCGGCTGCATGCGGTTCACATTTCAGATGGCGAACACTCGCAGAGACGACCGGAGCAGCCATGGCAGTGGCGGTATGCATCTACTAACGGTAGTGGGTGGGTGCCGGCCGGGAGTAGTTCGCACGAACTAATCGGGAACGGAAGCACACAAAGTAGTTAAGATCAAATTGCCTGCAAATTTGACTTTCGCAAAGTAACGCCTGAATCTATTATCTATCTTTTATCCATTTATATTTCGTAGTTTTTCGCTTCTTTGACGGAACATTTCTTATGTGGGTATGGGTAAGAACACGTTTTCTAGTGGAGCTGGTTTTGGCCACGCTGCTATTCCCGAGTAATAAATCTTGTACGTATGGAATGGACTGTATTGCTGACAAGGTTGGAATGTTGTCAAAATTTATCTGGGTTCGGACGGCAATAGATATTTGTCTCATAATCGGTGTTAGTATGGAAACGGAATCTGACACTATTGGGTGCTTTGTCACATAAACTGTTAAGTTTTTCCTCTGAGCCATCGGACAAATTTATCTCTTGTTTTAATGATGACGCTATGGACGGTACGTCGGACGAAGAGTAATTTAGGTTAGTATGGCTCAGATCCTCAGGTCCTTCATCAATTTCGTCTTCCACGTCGGATTCGGTACTAAGGCTAATAATTTTGACGCCCGTGACGTTTGTTTGAAAGCCTATAAACAATATTAACATTAGATAATGACAATACAATGAAAAAAATGTAAGAAATAATGTATGTGTCTACCATCGATGTATAGATGGTGTCTACTAATCGACCGAGAGCGAGTGCACAGCAATGACGAAATTTTATGTAATAACAAGCTGCTGCCTGCGGCTCCGCCCGCGTGGAGTCAATTAACGTAGCCTATGTGTTAATCCAGATCATAATCTATCTACGTTCCAAATTTCATTCAAATCCGTTCAGCCGTTTAAGCGTGAAAGAGCAACAAACATCCATCTATACATACAAACTTTCGCATTTATAATATTAGTAGGATCTAGGGAATCCATATACCTACTATTCCGGGTAAATAAAATTCAAAGTCATTGTTCAATATGTTTCCACTGTCAAATTAAGGGTTAAGTACTTATATTTATACTTTCCTAAAATTGCACCACGCGTAGGTACTTAATTGAGCTGTCATAAATGCCTACAATTAATAAATAATAACTATGCAAGAACTTTAGCAAAGCACTTGTAGTCGATGGGTTAAAAGTGACATGAAGTCGGTTAAAAACGACAATAACTCACTGAAAGCCGCCTCCCTCGTTAGTTCCAAGTTCAAATTTTAAATTCATTGCGCGAGTCATTTGCTGTTGCCGCTCGCGACTGCGCTGCGCGGGACACATGACGTCATTAGTCACGAGAGTGTAGTACAACAAAACAGTTTTAATACATGAACACAGGCTGCAAGATATGAAGATGTCACTTAGAAAATGAAATATTTTATTAGGTATAAAATTACTACTTAGTCTTTTTCAATGAATAATAAGTCTAAAACAGTGTTTATACAGCAAGTTTTCCATAACAGTTATGTATGGAAAAGCCATAAATTTTTTAAATTACTGTATTTTTATTTGTCAAATGCATGTACATTTTGTAGGTTATGAATAAGTCTAGATATTATTAAAAAAACAAGTACTTCTATATTTTTTCGATAACTCGAAGTTAAGTGCATTTTGTGGAAGCACCTTGTAGGTATATGTGGCTATAGGGAACATAAACAAAATCATTTGAATAAAGATCTGTAGGGTTGCTCCTGAAACCAATTTCGTTTTGCTTCCGATAACAATGACAAGTAACTAATAAATAGCGACAGTAGCATTAAATTGCTATAATTTGTGTAAATAAAACTAAGAATAAAATTTTATAAAACTAAGCACCATTGATGAAATGAATTTCATGTTGCTAAAAGTATAATCGATTGCAATTAGATTGTCCTACGATTTAGCTTCGAGAGTAGCCTTATTAATGCTACTATTACCCATAATCTATATAGGTAATGCTAATAAAGTATATTTTATCTAATGATCTCTCTAAAGCTACTAAAGCAAGCTACCAAAATTACTGTAATTTTGGCAATAAATTACCGTGTTGATATCTGTTATACATACATACTCAAAATATGGTAATAAATTGGACTGACTTGTCAAGAACGCACCCCGTTTAATTTTCTTTCTTTGTAAGTTAGTTCATGTTGGCTTTTCATTCATCAACATAGAAATTAAGAGTGTTTATTACACTTCATACTATGCTTTTCCACCAGCAAAATGTACTCCTCATGACTGTCGATCAATAATTTTCTTTTGATTATTACCCCACATTTGAAGTCTAGTTTCACTTTCGGGTTCTTTATATTACGTGCAGAAGTAAAATTCATAAAAATAAATCCTTTCGCGAAAGTACCAAGATTATTAGAATTGTCCATATTTTCTCCGCGGATGCGGAGTGTCGCGGGCGCGGCGGCGGCGGCGACATGACGAATGGCCGCGCGCGCGAGCGTTCCAAATTTAAAATCTGCCGCGTAACGCTCCCGCTAATGGCATTGTTTATGGAAGCGTTCTCGAACCTGCCAGTGACTTACTGATTTGCACGAACGGCTGAACGAGCGTTCTCCTTCACCACAAATCAGGGTAAATGACGCCTAAAATTGTTTAAGTGCAGTTTGCGACAGAAATTGCAAGTAGGTACAAAATCTGAAAGGTTTAGGAACGATATTTAGTTACATAGAATACTATCCAGAGGTCCGGAAAAGTACTTAGATGTAATGTAAAGGATACATTTGTCCCCCATTAATACATGTAAAATTTTACATACAATAGATAGAGGTTTAAAACTAAATATTAGGGAACAATAAGAAATTATTAAACATAAAAATCTAAAATTACTCTTATGAACAAACAGACAGACCTAAGCAACTCCCCTCTATTAAATATCTTTACACTCACCCTATCCACTCCCATCCGCGATTCAATGTAAGGGACGGCACTACGATGGATTTGTCACTTGTAGCATGTTTTTATGACTACCATCTACAGCACCTGAGAATGCCTCGTGGAGAGGTGAAACACGTGTTGCAGCGACGATCAGGGCAGCCATGGCAGCAAAGGTGGCGGGTGCATGCGGTTTCTGTTCCAGATGGCAGACGACCGCAGCAGCCGATGCAGAGACTACCGGAGCAGCCATGGCAGCGACGGCATGTTGCATCTACTAACGGTAGTGGGTGGGTACCGGCCAGCGGTAGTCCACGTGAACTAATTGGTGGCGGAAGCACACAAAGCAGGTTAGATCAAATCGCATATAATAAATGTTGTACACCATGGGCAGATGAGGCTATGTTAAGTCAAGTAAGTCGCTTACATAATACTAGCACATAATAGATAACTGTTACATACGACTTTGCTTGTTATGCAGAGTTTACAAACGTACAAGAATGTTGTGTTTCTACGAGTGAGTGAGGCGATCATTAAGCATATTTCACGAGCGTTCATTCATATAACTATTAGGCTACGGTATTCACTTTACATCAGGTGACTACAACAGGTGACTCTGTAGAAAACTAACAAAACAAGACTCCGGCGAAAGAGAGGTAAGGCACAGCTATATTTAATAAGAAACCTAACTGAGGCAGCACCTCCACCGTACAGAGGATCGTCAAATGGCAACTCCTTTAAGGGTTGCTGAGACTTTGCTAGCGAGGTGAGTTGCTGTGTTTGCAGCGGGGGTTGGCAAAGTGTGAGCGATGTAGGTAAGTATCTCCTGCTCTAGTAGGTATCGGCTGCTCCTGTGTCTAGTATTTATAAGAATGGAAACCGCTTCACATCAGAAAGGCCGCCTAGTTATTTATAGCAATCTTATCTATGAGTATATATAAAAATGAATGTTTGTCTGCCTCCATAGACTCAAAACCGGCTGGGCAGATTTTGATGACATTTTCAGTGAATCTTCAGGTTAGCCCAGCAGGTGATCCTGTGAAGTTTGGTAGCGATCATATCACCCGTGCGAAGCCGGGGCGGATAGCTAGTATATATACATATATATAATCAATGAGTACGTACGTACGTACATACATGTGTATGTATGTTCCTTACGGACTCCAAAACGACTAGGTCGACAGGCAATCTTCAGAGTGACCCTGTGGGTGATCCTGTGAAGTTTGGTAGCACACGGATCATCCGCGCGAAGCCGGAGCGGGTAGCTATAGTGTCGTATAAAAAAAATCTGCGACCTCAAATTTGTTTTCATGCGTATTTAAAATAATCCTTTCGTAATATATGCCTAGATTTCACGACATCCTCTCTAAATTTCAAGTCTAGACCTGACAATTTTTTTTTTTGTTGTCCGTCTGTTTTTTAGGTACCTATAGCTTACAATTATGTAGTTACCAAGGTACAGTTTGATTTGTGTTTCGAAGTTTGCCGTGACATTGATTAACGAGGCAGGAGAAATCGCGGGTGGCTTGCTTTTGTGCATTTCTAATGAAAAAAACTCGACATTAACGTTAGCTGTCGTGTTAGCTAAGTGCCAAATGTCGAACTAGTTTACGTAACAGTTTCTCTTTTTTGGGGTTCGCCTAAAGTATAAAGGAACCCCCTTTGTCGTCTAACTGTCTGCCTATGTATTTACCTAGATATTTGATAAACCGTGGTGCACGGCAGTTGAGCTTCACTTGACTAGCCATCTCTTTGAAGTTTTTAAATGCCTTATTTGTCATATTGCTGTCTCTCACTTTGCCAAGAGGGGATGTCAATTCCAAAACTTCCTGCTCCTACAAATTTCTTCTGATTAAATTCGTTGTGAGTTCTAAAGCAGCTGTAGTTTAACCCCCGGGACGGCAGTGGACTTCACTGTTCATTGCCTTTTTGTTGGTCGCCGCTGTTAATTCTGGCTACACAGGAGACACAGTGAGTGGTGGGCCTGTCCCGTTAACTGTCTGCCTGTCACTCTGTGATATTTTCAAGTTTTAATGTTTCTGATTTGTGATAATTAACCCAAGACATAATAAGTTGACAAGTCTTTATCACTGATGCATATTCAAAAACTCAATTATCGCTATTTTGTTGGTAGCGCTGCCTATTTATTTCAAAGTTAACAAATCGTAAATTAAAACTTGTCGACTTTTCCGACGGTTGGGAATTCCTCCTCACACACTGGAGCCGCGGTGGTCGCGTGGTCACCGTAAAACCGTGGTTTTCTCGCAGATCATAAAAGATTTATATCGAGAACTCTAAAGTTGTGGAATGAATCCCCTGCCGAGGATTTTTCATAGAGACTCAGCAGGAGATTTCATGATGACGCAAGACCTCACACTGCACGAGAAACCGTTGTAACTCTACAGGAGCTGCAGTTAGAAACCATACGTCATCCTCCGTCTCGCTAGAGCTTTCTCCGACTGACTACCCTTTTTTTTCGTGATCTGGACAATTTTCTACGTGGTAAATATTTTCTTCCCAGGAGGGAGTACAAAATGCTTTCTTCACACAGCTTGTCGAATCTAGATCCCCAGAATTCTATCGCAAAGGCATAAATAAACTTCCGATTAGATAGCAGCAATGTATAGATAATGAATATTTTGATTGAATGTAGATAATTGCTACTCATTTGTTGTGCGAAGCTGTATCTATATAATATTAGGGGTTAAAGTAGATATGAAATTGCCGATTTGTACTAAAAATTAAAACTAGTTTTTTTCTAATATGTAACAAATATGTTATATCTTAGAAACAAACTAGTTTTATTTTTTTAATTTCAAATATGTTATATCTTAGAAAAAAACTAGTTTTAATTTTTTAGTACAAATAGGCAATTTCATATCTACTTTAACCTCTAATATTATATAGATACAGCTTCGCACAACAAATGAGTAGCAATTATGTACAGCCGGATGATTTTCGAAACTTTATTAAGGTGTGCTAATTTCCTCCCATGTAAACTTATAACAATCATTTCCAATCTTAAAACGTGACAAACCCTGAAACACATAACGTTATTACTGCAGGCTAAACAGCTCATACAATGTTTAAAATTCCAATTGATTTGGACCTTAATGAAAAACCTTTATATAACACTAGCTGCTGCCCGCGGCTCCGCATGCGTGGAATCAAATAACGTAGCCTATGTGTTAATCCAGATCATAATCTATCTACGTGCCACATTTCATTCAAATCCGTTCAGCCGTTTAAGCGTGAAAGAGCAACAAACATCCATCCATACATACAAACTTTCGCATTTATAATATTAGTAGGATTTCTAGAAAAAGTGACAAAGCTAATGTTATTCGAATTGTAACTTAACCCAAATGCATCTGCTGCTGGAAGTTGACGGACACCGATTAGAGAATGGAAATTTATTTTGCTAGACAAATTATGTCATACTGTTACATCACTGCAAGACCTCATTCATTCTGTATGTACAGTATATGGTAATCCAAGAGATACGTCAAATCAAAGTAACTCCTGACTTTGCGAAAGAACTGTTCTTATATTGAGAAATAACCGATCTGTGGAAATCAATACTAAAATATCTTTTCCCCGAGAGTCACGATCAGTACTTATCTATAAACATAGTCACGGAACAGGAAGATGCGACCAATTATCATATAGAGTTTTTAAATTCTTTAAGCTCACTTGGCCCTTCAAATAATACAATATTAAAAATTGGAATCTCCATAATTCTACTAAGAAATTTCTCCGAGATAATGCAACGGAAGCTATTAATACCTATTAAGGGTTACAAATTGACAGCAAAGCGGAATAGAAGCAATAAACAAAGCTCAAGGAGAAACCTTGCGCATACCTGACTTGGATCTGAGCACCAGATTCGGTCTAATTATATATTTGCTTTATTCCTCACCGATTCTACAGGACACATTGTATCGAGAAGATTTGTAAACAATGTTCTGTACATACATCACATGGGTGAAGTCACGGGCACGGCTAATATTATATCTATACAGTAACAACATACCTACATCAACAACCAAACATATTTAATACATTTTTAATAAATTTACATGCAATTTGATCTAATCTGCTTTGTGTGCATCCGCCACCCGAAATTCGTTCTTTGATAGATAATCAGCCTTATTAATATCCGTCTGTACGTTGAGAGCTCGAAGGTATCGTGGCGCGTGCCACTCTAATCGAACACGTAGGTCAGGTAATGTCGACGCCAACTTGTCTATGGATGGGTTTGTCTACCTACGATGACAGTCGTTAAGCCAAGTCCTTCAGGCGGCCTGATAACACTGGCCTCCGCCAATCCGCAGTTGAGCAGCGTGGTGAAAGTATGCTCTAAACCTCTTCGATTGAAGGGAGACCCGTATCCCTGCAACGGGATGAGTAAGGATTGGTGAAATTGAAGTGAAGTATGTTAAGAAATCACATATTAAAATCTGTATTGTACTTGCCAAATTAAAATCTGTATTGTACTTGCAAAATCAGTGAAATATTAAAAAAATTAAAAAACTTGAATGGACACTGGGATTATGAAATTTGACAAAAGCTAAGTTTTTTTATATCACTAAGGTGCCAATCAAGCATACGGCCTGCCTAATGGTAAACAGTCACCGTAGTGTGTGTCAGTCACAGTGGACATTTGTCAACACCAGGGGCGTCACTCGTGCGTTGCCGACCCTCTAAAAACCTCTTCACGCATTTCTTGAAGAACTCCATGCTGTAGTTCCTTGGAAAAACCTCGGCTGGGAGCTCATTCCACAGCTTGAGAGTTCTCGGAAGAAAACTTCTCTGGCACCGCACAGTACGCGACCATTGCGGTTCCAACGTGTCGGGGTGAACTCCCCGCCGTCGGCGAGCGGTGCGGTTATAAAAAGTTGCTGTCGGCATCATTTCGAACAACTCTTCAGAACACACCCCGTTGTACAATCGGTAGAAGTAAGTGCGATGTCATAGGTGTACTCTCATTACAGCTGAAAAAATATAAAAAAAAAATCTTCTTACTGTTTTAGTTCTAAAAGATTCCTGAGAGTCAAATAAATTGCAATAATCTTTATATTCAAAATTCAGTATTGAGATCATTGACGTAAATCATTTTTCAAGTTGATTTAAGTTTGCGAGAAACATTGGCATGCCTTGTAAGATTTGTCGTTTGAAGAAAAAACCCTTCTTATAGTATTTTTATTATTTTTCAAAGTATTTACCACGTAGTTTAATATACTTTACCATTCCTTCGGATTAAATATTAAAGTATTTATTCCACTTTAGATTCCATTAGATTTACGTCGACTCTTCTTCAAGAACCTTTGACCACGAAGATTTTTCTTAATTTGAGGAAATGTAAACAATCATTAAGGCTTAAATAATGACTGTATAGATTAGTCATAAATTTGTATGTTGCCCTGCTTAAAATACTGAATCGTTTGACGAGCGTTGTGTGAGCTTGCGATGTCATGGTGCAGGTTGATGCGTCGCTTTGGGTTAGATTTCTGAAGTTAGCCGAAGACTTGTGGTAAATAAATTATGTTATACTACCCTGTAATGATCATTCTCTCATATTCAAGTGCAATCGTTGCAATGAAAGTTGCTACCATCTTCTTGGAAGTGCTTCGAGAGGGAACAACTTTGGTAGTCCTTGGCTTGATATGGAAGCCCTAGTTCGCAATTTGTTGTTCAGACTGATGATTTACCTCTTCTCAGTTGAACCTAAGAGTTTTATTAAATCATGCGATTCGGACCACCTTATGACTGTGGGAAAGCAAATGAGGAATCCATCGACAAAGTACCATTCACACACCAAGCGCCTCATGCAAGGTCTTCTGAATGGTTGTCCCTGAGATGCGAATAACACCTCTATCTCTCATTGTGTCACATGACGATCTTGGAGAATTAGTTATCTCACAGCAACGATATTATCTTCACTGAAGATGGATTGAACGTCCTTCACAAAATTTGTCACCGAGACTGGAATGTCCACGCTAAAGTTTTAAATACCAGCGTTTGACAGTCCGCAGACGCGGGGCTTCATCATGAAACACAGTTGTTAGTTCTTCTAAACACTGAAGCCGTGCTCTTCGAAAGTTGTAAAAAAATACTTTACGGATATGTTCCTTAGTAACTAATAATATGTTTTGTGCGTGACTGGACAGATTTGACGCTGTAGCTAATAAGCAATAAAGCAATAGTATTCATTTCTAATGCTTTCAATTGTTTTGAGCTTCCAAATTCTAACTTTGAATATTACCTAAACAGTTACAATATTGTCGGTAAATATGTAGGTAAACGACAGAACTTAAAAGGCGTGTCACCGCTGCGTGTCACGTATTCATTTATTTGTAAGAAACTTATATTGCAATTGGTGAACGCTCAGGCGTGAGTCCAACTCGCACTTGACAGGTTTTATGAGTGATATGTCGACAGGTGTATTGATGTTTTGTATTAGGTATCTGTAGATCTGAGTAGATGAAAAAGTTTCCAACCAGAAACATGTGTATCACGATCATGTTGTATTGTGGTATTTTGCTTTTTTTTACACAACGGCGGCATACAAGCTACGACCCACTTGATGTAAAGCGGTTACCGTAGCCTATGAACGCTTGCAACACATTACGAATATCACGCGCGTTGCCCACCTCCGCTGCTAACACAGCTAATCCTTGGAATCTTACTGGATTTGAAAAGCGTTCATAGGCTACGGTAACCGCTTTACATCAGGTGGGCCGTGTGTTGCATAAAAAAATTACTTAGATACCTATATTGAAGACAAGAATAGATTGTTTTTGTTACATTTTTTTTATTACCTACTAGGCAAATAAAAGTACCTGTTCAACTTTTTTGTAATTATTGGTACATAAATAAGAATCAAATCTTAACAAATTTGTCTAGTTCATACTGTTGTATCTCAATTTGTCTGTCTGTCTGTTTAGCGGGCGCTACCTACGGCAAGTTAATTGCGCTGATCCGTCTCCCGCTGTGAGTGAAATTTGACTCGGCTTACTATTCGCAACGCTAGTTGCTTAGCGTGCCGACATTTTACTTTTTATATGACGTAGAGTGGTAAGGAACCATATCGCCCGCCTTCTATTTCCACTCTTCTTTCTAGCGTTATCCCACTTGTCAATTCCTTAGAATTGGCGGTGTTCGCTACCTAAGCCTAAATATTTGGCGAAGATACTGATTTTGAGATGGAGAGACTGCCGTCAAACCTCCACAACCAGAGGGAAAATCAGACCTTTCTTAGGTTATGTCGCACACCTTTCTATAAATATGATTTCTTGGACTTGTGGGTTTCCTCACGACGTTTTTCTTCATCGTAGAGCAAGTGACAATTACATTATTAATTACATAATTAGGTATATGTAGGTACAGGTGCAGGTAGGTATTTATGTATATAAATCCGAAAACACAAATTTAGCGGTAAATGCCGGGATTCGAACAGATGACCAGTTGGTCAATAAGTGGGTTCTTTATCCGCTGGGCTATTACTGCTCGCCTATGCTGTAAATCCCATCCATTTACATTGTACGTAGGAAAATTTCAATAATATTTTATTATTCATATACCTCACAGAAAGCCACAACCAAATAACTACTCCCTTGAAAGTTGTGTTCCTGCGTGTGACTGTGGTCACCAGTAAGCTCCTAAGGAGTTGCTGTGTTAGCAGCAGAAGTGACATCGCGCGAGTGATACTTAATGATGTTCATAGGCTACGGTAAGTTTACATCAGGCGGGCTTGTATACCTCCCGACGTTGTATAAAAAAAATCTCCCAGCTACGAGCTAGGTAGGGCTTTAGCATATATACCTATATATCCTAGGGTATGATTTTTTACCATCCAGTATGATACATAAAGAGGAAAGATTTTTTCTGTATTTATATGAAACGCGAATTCTCTTCTTATACCTAGGTAATACTACGTATTAGGTACTACTGCAATTGACTTAGCAAACAAACAGTTCGCACTATAAAATCCTTATAAATCTGGCAATGAGAGGCCCGACTCAACCCTAACCCTTGAACACTAACTACACTTCCTGCTAATAAACCCAAAAACAAACTACGAACCCTCTCCAACCCCGCAATAAAAATAAAACGACACTAAAAAAGGTATAAAAGTGTCCAGCGAGTAGGGTTACCATGCAAGTACGAAAATTTTGAAACTCATAAAATGCCATTTTTTTATTCATAATCATCATTCCAATTGCAAATATATTTGTCTACTAAGATATGCTTAAAACGCAGTAACCACAGGTATCTACGGACACTTCGCAAGAGAGATTTTTTATCACGCATGCTTTGTGAAAACATCACCCTTTTTTGGAACTGTGCGTACTTACTAACAGCAAACACAGCAACATGTCTCTCATTGCTAAAGTCAAGAAAAACTTCATGTGCTGATGGTGAAACCTGTCAATTAGCAAACGAGGCACTGGCAAATGAGACGAAGGGCACGGCAGTGTATCAAACATTTTTAAATTAAACAGCTTACATAGCAATTGCCCAGAGAGGCAGTATTATAATTCTCTAAAATATTGTTGTGTTCGTGTTAGTCGATGTGCGTAGTGTTGCTTTGGTTGTGTATTCCCGAGTTGTATTCATACAGACGGCCTACGCATGCACGCTTTTTTACTCCACTGGGCAAGTCCGGCCTTCGTGGAAGATTGATGTGCATTAAGTGCCCGAATAGTGTGAAAAGCCGAAATCAACTCTGTTCTCTTCAAAGTGGTGAAGCTTGTAATAAACACGTGAGTGGCATACCTGGAACATTACGGCTTGTTCACTATCAAATAAATACGCCACAGTAGCTTCACTGGTTATTTTGTAGGGGTTCGTGTGTGTGTTGTGTGAAAGCCTTCAACCAAGCCTAGAACCGGAGTCTTCTATTGAAGTTGTCACCGTACTTGCTGCCAGCTTACTGTTATCTGTTCCAGTAGATCTATAAAAGCTGTTGTTGACGTCACAGGCAGATTGCGTTTTCACGGCCAAAAACGTCCTATTTGTTCTACCCCACAATCCGAGGACACGCTCTTAGCACGCCAATAGGAAGTTGATATGTTCAACATAGCCAGGCAATACTTCAGTTTGGGGCAAAGGCTTATGCTATAGAAGTTTCAAATGAGAGATCACATGGAGTATCTACTGCAGATATTTCTATGCGAATACTAGCGGAATACTAGCTTGAATCGTGTGCTGATATCTTTCAGTGTGATGTCATATAAACACCATTCTCTCAACACAACTAGAATATATGATCTATTTTTTTTGTAATTCATGTGACCTGTCGAACCTAGGCCAGTTCTTATCGCTAAAACTTCGCTTTAATGTTTGTAAATAGACACACAAATAAATGTGGTGAACAATAAAAAACGCATTATAAAATCAAGCGATGGTCCGATCATTGCAACCTTATCGTAGCCTTTTATGCTCCGACTTTCCCTTGAATGTTATCTACCTCGTATGACTAAGTATATACCTCAAATCTTTTCGATACATTTGCTTTTTTACTAGGTAGGGAACTTCCTTGGAAAACATAAAATGATTTAAATTTTTATTCTCATGCATTACAGGCTACAATTAACCGCTTCACATTACCTTGCGGGTCATATGTTAATTTACTCACCCAACGTAATTTAAAAACAAAGCGGCTTACCTAAATAGCCTAAACACTAACATACATCACTTAACTAATCCAAACTAGGAACATTCTTATTTATTATATTACATGAATATTTTTTTTCTTATTGCCTTTGTTGTGAATGAGATGCTTAAAGTGGTTAAAGTGAATAAATAGTTTTCTTAAAATGTTCGCATAAATCCGGCTATATGGTCACCCTAGCCATGAAGGAGTCAAATGAAATGGAATGCAAATGTAAGTAAGTGAAATAAACAGGGACTTTCCTATGGTACCTACACTTTATGAGCTCTTTGTATTTCAGGTAAGTGGTGAAGGATGCCTTCAGGAGTTACTGCTCTCTTTTTGCTAATGTTATTTTATGATAATATATGTAATATAAAGAAGCTTGTTTGGATTAGTAAAGTAATGTAAGTTAGTGATTAGGTACCTACATATGTCAGATTTTTTTTTTATTAAGTTAGGTGGTAAGTTAATAGCTAAACGTACCTACGGCAATATATGTGAATCGGTTATTGCAGCCTACCTATAATTATTTGCAATACATGAAATACCTACCTTTCATTGCACATAAACTTTTTTTTATATAATGTCGGAAAGCATACAAACATACGGTCCACTTGATGTACACCGGTTACCGTGGCGTATGAACGCTTGCAATACGCTAAGTATCAATTGCGTGATGACCACTGCTGCTGACACAGCAACTCCTTAGGAGCTTACTGGTGATCAGACTCATACGCAGGACCACGACAACCCTCAAGGGAGTTGTTATTTGGCTGCGGTTTTCTGTCAGGTGGAGATACGTCCCTAGACAGCTGGGCTCATTTGATGCGCCTTACCTCTCTTAAAAACGTACGTAACAGTATGTCTTCTGTGGCAATCGGATCCAAGAGCATGAGTGTTAAAATATTGTTAGGTTTTTTTACATAAGCTCAAAATAGGGGCCCCGCTTCGCCTGACGGTAAACCAAAGAGGAGCCCAAATCGCAGCGGCAACTGACAAAAGACTACAGTGTTCTGTCAGTTGACGCTGCCATGCTGGCTCGCAAGGTGCTTCTTGATGCTTCTTTTGAAGGATCGTATATTGTAGGAAGGAGGAAACACATGTGCCGGCAAGGCGTTCCACTTTTTAATAATATGACAGAGATAGGAGTTGCTGAACTTTTTAGTACGTGAATAAATGTTCTCAAGGGAGAGGGTCGATAAGGGAAAACAGTTTTTCAATATACGGCGGTTAGAAGCGGTAAAATACGCATAGTGAGCCAATGACCCTTACCTAGTAGTTGAAGAGGTTCTAGGTGTTTGGTGACCTCTTCGTCGTCGATTATGCGGATAGTCGAGGGCCTCGAGGAGATACTGCGCGGAACCGTCCCAGAGATGCGAGCAATACTCCACGCAGTACCGAACTTGAAGTGTGAACTTGTCTTATAAAGCAGACAAAGCTGGTCCGACGAGAAGAACCGGCGCACCCTGTTTGGGACTCCCGAGTTTTTCTGAAGCTCCGTATATAAAATATCCATGCATATTCAGGCCGTCTTGCATACTGAGGGAAGCGCCCTAAAGACTGGAAGTGGGAAGGAATGGGAACATTTTTGTTGTAAACGCCCACACCTGAGTTTTCTTGGTCAATCAGGTTATTGGAACCCTATTTACTAATGTGATCCAAAACCCCGCCAAGAAAAGTCGTCAGTAGTTACGCGACCCTGTCGGGTGCGACATTAGATTCGTGCCGACTCATGGTAACGCACTGGGCGCCCACTTTTATGTATGCCCACTTGCAGACCTTGGTGGGAGTATTGTAGGCTGATTTCAGCGAGTTCATATTAGGATCTTTGAGGGCGCGACGCCTGGTCCAAGCATGATATGCCGCCTGTTTGTTACTAACAGTTTTAGCGCACTCGCGATTTATCGGGCGTCTCCGGCTTTTGATGACGTCATCAGAGCGAGGAATGTAGTATTCTATGCCAACGCCGATCATGTCAACAATGGCACTCGCCGTGAGATTCTTCTCACTGAAACAGCGCTGGCCCCGTGGGACTGGTGGCTAAGAGAGGCAGGGCGCATAAAAAATTTAGCCAAGCGTATAGGTATGGCTACGGTAACCGCTTTACGTCAGATGGGCCATATGTTTGTATACCTCCCGACGTAGCATAAAAAAATGGGTACCGCTCCTTCGCTTCATCTATCGCCCGACTCAAGTACTCAAAGAGCCGAGTTGTCTCCATGTCCAGAGTATGGGGTCGGTATAGGCACATGTAAATACGGCTCTGAAGGCCCAGATATACATGCACCCACATGACGTGAAAGGAAGAATCCTGTAGACGGTGCAGACGGCGACAACGTACATCCGAGCGGACAAACAAACAGACACCGGATTTTCCGAGGAAATTCTCCATGCACGCACGCTACTACCAGGGTGCTAACCACTACGCCACTAAGCTCATCATTAATTTCATGGACATGTAGGAAGGCAACAACATCCGTAGGTATTTGGTCATTTAGGTGGAGGTTCGACGAGCTCGGTGGCGCAGTGGCGAAACGCGCAGCTACGTTACTTTGACACCTATGCTCGTGGGTTCGATTCCCACACAGGACCCACATTTGTGTGCATGAGCATATCTGTTTGACTTGGTCTAGGTGTTTTAAGAGAAGGTAGGGCGCATCGAAGCAGCCCGTCTGGGGAAGTACATCCACCTCGCAGAAAACCGCAGCCAAATAACAACTCCCTGGAGGGTTGATGTGTTCCTGCGTGCGAGTGAGGTCACCAGTAAGTAAGCTCCTATGGAGTTGCTGTGTTAGCAGCAGATGTGGCATCGTGCGAGTAATACTCACTGTATTGCAAGCGTTTATGGGCTATGGTAGCTTTACATCAGGTGGTCCGTACGCTTGCATGACTCCGGACGTTGAATAAAAAAGGTACTTTCTCACTCAGCTGGTCTTAACGAAGTATTAGTGAAAATTATTGCTTTCTCAATAGACCCTTGTCTGAAATTCCTTTAGTTCTAATTTTTTTTTATACAACGTCTTGACGCATACGGCATACCTGACTTTAAGTAGTTACCGTAGCCTACAAACGCTTGCAATCCGTTAAGTATTACTGGCGCGATACTACCTCTGTTGCTATGACAGTAACTCCTTCGGACCTTTCTGGTAAACTCGATCACTCCCAGGAGCATAACAACCCTCCGGTAGTTGTTACTTGACTGCGGTTTTCTGTGAGTTTTTTTATTATCTTACTGCAGAACTTATTGAACACAACAGAACGTGAACAAAGAGAAACCTATAATAATAATATAGAAAAATAAACCAATTTTTTTCAATGATGTTACCTATTAGGAGGATGAAATAAAAAATTACTTATACTTAATATATATATTATTATAATTAGGTATAAGATAATTTATACTTCATCCTACTAATAGGTACATCATTGAAAAAAAAAAATGTATTTTTATTAAATGTACTTTAGCTCAGTAAACGGCTGAGGGAAGCTACTGGAGATCCTCGCGCAGGCAGCTTTCTCGCGCAAAGACTTTCCTTAGCAATCCAGCGCGGAAACGCTGCCTGCGTTATGGGCACCTTACACAAATGCCCAAAAGACCCAATTTTATTAAGTATTTTTAGCAGTTTATGTTTAGGTAATTTTAGTTTGTAGTTGTAAAAACCAACTAATTAGGATACTATTATGTTATTTATATTAATTTTATGTTCGAAGAATAAAATGTTTATTAGATTAAGAAAGTAAATAAATAAAAAGTCCATACTAAAAACAAAAAAAAAATGTAGGGGAGCGGGGGGCTTGTTGTAACAGGGGTAAGTAGTAACATTATTATTTTTATTCAAACTTATAGGTAATTTATTTAATTTTTAGCATATAGATTTTAATCTTATTGAAATTATGTAGATTTTTATTAATCTTAATTTTTTTCAAAAATTATACCGTGGGGCAAGTTGTAACATGTTACAACTTGCCAGTGAGTACACAGTATTGAAGATCAAGTCAGTTAATTTATGTAGTTATGAAATTCTTATGTTTTTATTCCAGAATGAGAAATTACAAAAGAAAGTCTAATCGGGCAACACGAAGTACCTAAAGAAGTTTACTATTTGGCTGCCATCGTAGTTATAGAAAATAAGACCAGTATCAGAAAAGCAAAAACGTTCAACTTGTGCCATGTGGCATTACACAGATACGTAACAAAAAAAGAAAAACAAGAAATCTCCATCTGTTGGCTATGTTAAACTTTTATAGAGGAAGTGGAAGAAAATATATTTTCATGCTTATTGACGTTTGCAGGCATTTATTTTATCTATTTTATCAATGTTTTGTTAAACTAGATGCAAAAAATATACCACCTTCGTGGCATGAACATAAGATGGCAGAACCTGATTGGTTCAAAACTTTATAAGGAGTAATCCTAAACTCCCACTTGGAACGCCAGAAGCGACCTCTTTAAGCCGGGCGTCTTCTATCAAGACCAATGTAATTCAGAAAATACAAAGTGGTGCTTCATAAATACCGGTACAAAAACATAAATAAAAACGAAAAACATGCATTGAATAGACAAAGTTAAAAAAAGTTTTAAAATCTGACTCAGAATCAGAGCCAGATGAATGGTTTTGTTTGGCTTATGGTGAAGACTATAGAGATTCAAAATATGAAGAATGGGTGCAGTGCATCATATGTAAACTGTGGGCGAACGTGAAATGCGTGATAGGAGATTTGTTTTCATTTATATGACTTAATTGTAACTCAGTTGAAGACTGATTTATTTCGTTATGTGATTCTTAAGTGAATTTTTATTTAAATAGTTAATAAAAAAACAAATTGCCTATGCAAATCATGTGATACCAAAAAGGGTAGTAGATATAGCGTTGAATCTTAAAAGACTGACTATTTTTGTTAAGATTAAAAATAGCTGTAAGCCTTAAAATACCTCATTAATTATAATAAAGAGTAGTAGAAGAGATGATGCTATAGGTAATTAATAATTTTACTGTTGTGTTTTCCAGTATCCTAAGTATAAATTTTGTTTAGTTTAAAGCTGATCTGAATGTTTTAACATACTTTTGAGTCCATTATATTTGTAAAACGTTTAATAAAAATCATAATTTTAGCATATGAGATTAGTATTTTTATTGTTACTACATGCCCCAAGGTTGTTACAACTAACCCCAAATAAGGGGTAAGTTGTAACACGCGACATATTTTTTTTTAATGCCCACTGATTTAATACTCTGAACGATTATCCAAATATTAATTTCTGATAAGCTGGATAGATAGTTTATCTTGCAAAATATGGATTTACAATTTGAAAATACCCATGTTTTTTCTTCTTTTCTACATAGTATTTTCCAAAAACTGTTACAACAAGCCCCCCGCTCCCCTACTTACCGTTATTTTAATTTATTGATTATATTATACAGAAATAAGTCGCAGGGCTAACAAAGAAAATCAACAAAAATAGTAGATCTGACAGAAACTGAATTTAAAAATAGTTTTGCCTTCAGAGATAACCACCAGCCCTCCACCAGTGCCACTAGCAGACCTATTGATATTTGGCTACTCGTAGCAACACAATAACCCTCCAAGGATTTTAATTGCGGTTTTATGTGTGGTGGAGGTACTTGCTTACTCAATCGAGCTGTTTTCAAACGCTCTATGTAGGTATATCTCATTCGCCAGAGCTTCGTTAGTTTATAAGCAAGGTGCATTACGTAGGTATTCATTTACTCCAAAGGCGATTACTTTTTATATATCAGTTTGTTATTCAGTACCTACCTAAGTACTCTAATTAAATTCTAAAATTGTCAGTTCCTAAATTTCGTTATACAAAAGATCACGTGAACCGTAACCGGGAACATAAAAGTTATCGTTCGCAGTAAACAGTCTGAGCTGAAAGCCCCTGAGACGTTACACGTGGAACAAATACTAAATACTGGAGTAAAATACATTTTATTCCAACCATTACAGGTGGAAGAGATAAAATTCATTTTATTCTTAACATTAAAGTAAAGGGTCCGAGCACAACACCCAGAAGAGTTTTTACTACTGGGGAAGTAGAAGACCTACCTACTCTTTACAAAATTATTGTCAACAAAAAAAAACAACAACAACAATCACAAACCAATAAATCTCTTGAGGACGAATGGAGGTCCTCCTTACTCAGAAAAATGTAGTAATTGGCGCCTAAATATCTTTTGTTTTATACAACGTCGCGATGACCTGATGTAAAGCGGTTACCGTAGCATATAAACGCTTGCAACACGTTAAGTAACTCTCGCGCGATGACACCTCTGCAAAACTCTAGAACTCTGCTTACTGGTGACCTCACTTATGCGCAGGAACACAACAACCCTCTAGGGAGATGTCATTTGGCTGCGGTTTTCTGTGAGGTGGAGGAGCACTTCTGCAGATGGGCTGCTTTGATGCGCCCTACGTCTCTTGAAAACATCCAGACCAAGACAAACAGACATTTTCATGCACATAAATGTTTGTCCCGTGTAGGAATCGAGGCCACGAGTATCGACGTAATAGCGCGTTTCACCACTGCGTCACCGAGTTCGTCAAATTTCTGAGCTTAATCATCAATGGGAGAATATTTTAACCAATACATAAATAAATAAATCTAAAAATCGGCCAAGTGCGAGTCGGACTCGCGCACGAAGGGTTCCGTACCATTATCTATAAAAACGGCAAAAAAATCACGTTTGTTGTATGGGAGCCCCCTTGAATATTTGTTTTATTTTAATTTAATTATTTATTCTTAAAGTGAATATATAACTAAATATTCTGTGAATATTTCAAGCGTCTACCTGTTGCCGTTATCAATATCGAGGAAAAATGAGCAAAAAAATCACATTTGTTGTATGGGAGCCCCCTTAAATATTTATTTTATTCTATTTTTTAGTATTTGTTGTTATAGCGGCAACAGAAATACATCATCTGTGAAAATTTCAACTGTGTAACTATCACGGTTCATGAGATACAGCCTGGTGACAGACGGACGGACGGACGGACAGCGGGTACGGAACCCTAAAAATTAAATAAACAACAAAGTCCAAAAACACGAATTTATGGTAAATGCCAAGATTCTAACCGGAGATCTGTTGCTTAACCCGTCAGATCCTGCAGTTACCGTTAGGTATTCAGTACCTATATATGTCGTAAGCGAGTGGTCTGATTAGACCAGTCGGCACTAGGGCGGTTTCGTATCTACTGGGCTATCACGTGCATTAGGTATCACATTAAGTACGCTGTTTGCAAGTTGGCTAGAGTTTTAAGAAAAGTAGAGCCCTTTAATTATACAGTACCATAACAGTACTATCCTTAGACTACCTATAGGTACATAAGCAAGCTATCTTCTATATATCCGGTCGTTTGTGTTGATCATCCATACCTAAGCAAATTTTTATAGATAGGTATCTAATGTATATACAGATCTATAGTGATGTTCTATGCGCGATGAAATTTCTAGGCTATCGATATTTCTAAACGGATATTCGTAAGTTTCATTCCCAAAAAGTATGTTATCTCTGAGTAGGTAGATCAACAGCGACATATTCCGAGCATTTCGTACGATGAGCCTTACTATTACTTTGCGTAGAGAATATAAATACACTAGAGTTGCAAGAACAGAAGCACCCTTCAAGTACTTCTAGGTACCTATCACCAGTGGCGTGCACAGAGATTTTTGACAGGGTAGGCAGATTTTTTTTTAAAGCTATTAACTTACCAAAAAATATAGAATGTTGATTTTGGTTACCCAGTCTTGTGGAAATAATGGTGTATGTGATCACTTGTTTTTTTTCACCGAAAGATAGTTTTGAAAACGCATCATTTTTTATTTTCCCTACACACAACACATGAACAACTTTCGCAGTGAATATCATCCATATTTATCAACTTTAAAATTTTATTTCGTCTGCTACCAGTCAATCGATTCAAAACAAAAACAATGGCGGCCGTTTTAAAATCAAAATAAATTTTAACATCAATTTTATAGGAAAAAAAGAAATGGCAATATCTTTCACTATAATTATATGCAGCAAACTACTTTTTAAAATAGTTACGTAGCAATGCGCACGACACTTCGGTCATTTACGTTATAGTTCAGCTGAAAAGACATTGTCTATACTATGCGATTGCGTGCGTTATTTACGTTATTACGTTAGTACGTATTAACAACACGGCACACATACGTAAATTTAGACAGAAATAGTTAGTGTCTCTGCCGTTAAAAGCTGCCAATGCAGCGCTAGTGTAGTGTAGCGCCTAGCTGCGATTTGAATATGACTAGCGATGATTTTGATAACTTGCACCGATACCGATAGATGGAGCTGTTTTTAATTTTTTGTTTTTGATACGAAAAATTAGTTAAAAACTATGTTTAAGAATGAAACATCGGATGGTATTTATCAAATTGATAGGGTAGGCAATGTCTTTTTGCCTATATGGAGTGCACGCCACTGCCTATCACTTTGCCCTGTGTTATAGGGTTACTTACATGCAGATCAATTCTTCAAGTAAAACGTCATACATCGAGCGTTAGGTAGGTACTCTGTTAGTCTAACTGGAGATTCGAGAACAGTGGAACACTACAAGCATAGCTATCGTTTTATCCAAGATTATAAGGTAATTACAACTAGGTTCGACCAACGACTAGGTGATCTTCCTAGCGTTAGCCCGTTTCTCAATCCATTACGACTGGCGTGCTGCTGCCTAAGCCTAAGGATTTCGTCACGACACTGATTTTATTATTGTAGGTAGGTACGGGATGACTAGAATCTAGGGGCGACTTACCTATGTGTTAAACATGTAACATAACATATCACTTAGGTAGGTACTCGGAATTAATAAATTAAGTTTACGGTTTAGGACTTAGGTAGGTTTACCTACACCTCAGGTACAGCGACACCTCAATCGTAGGTAACTTTGGTGCATATGATGCACAATCTTACACCACCTTTTTTATATAACGTCGGGAGGCATACAAGCATACGGTCCACCTGATGTAAAGCAGTTACCGTAGCCTATTAACGTTTGTAACATATATCACTCGCGAGATGCCTCCTCTGCTGCTTACACAGCAACTCCTTAGGAGCTCACTGGTGACCTCACTCACACGCAGGAACACAACAACCCTCTAGGGAGTTGTTACTTGGCTGCGGTTTTTCTGTGACGTTCTTACAACTACCTTTCAAAATTAGTCGTTACTCATCACTAGTTACAGAAAACCTTACTTGCACTTAGGTATTGGTATGCACAGTTTTATTAGTAAACTAATATTTTTTCGGCAGCAGGTTTAGTCTCTTATAAACGCCAAAATATGACTGAAGTTAGGAACGAATATCACAATGGACTGAAATAACGATGAGTGCGTATTCTTATCCCCCGCGCACTCTTAAATACTCCACATTACCCTAGGGGCGACTTACCTATGTTACACATACCTAAATATGCACCAAAGTTACCTACGTTTGAGGTGTCGCTGTGTGTTATTACCTACCTAAGTCCTAAAACGTAAACTTAATTTATTAATTCCGAGTACCTACCTAAGTGATATGTTATGTTAAACATGTAACATAACATATCACTTAGGTAGGTACTCGGAAATGAAGGAAAAAATCGTGAAGGAAACCTACACATCCAGTATGTTAATGTCTGGTTTTCCATCTGGGTTGTGAAGATCTGATGTCGATCTAAGTCAAAATCAGTAGGTATGGCTTAGGTAGCAGTCCGTCAATTCGGTTTATGAAACGGGATAGCGCTGGATAAAGGATATGTAGGTAGGTATATGTATTAAGGTAGGTAGGTACCTATAGGTAGAGCGTTTCCACTAAGTTAAGTATTATTAAGTAAATTGCAAGACACAAATAACAAATATTTATTTACTTATAAATTTGTAATTTATATTGTGCTTATTCATTGTGAGACATACGCTAGTGTTGTAACCGAGCGCCTGAAGTCATTTGTCACCTATGAGACAAACGCGGCACGCTGCGTCTCAGTCTCAATCAATAGTTCCGCGCAAGTCAACCACCGCGACACATTCCTACACAACACTGGAACACTTTAGTAACGAGATAAAATATTTTTAATGTCTCAAATTAAAAACAAACCGAATTGTAGAATTAAGAAAATTGACATTCTTAATATTATCTATAATATATATTCTTTTTAATTTTAGATTTGGCTTTCGTTAAATCATTTTGCCAGTAGGTATCACGCGCATTTAAGATTATCTCACGTGTTTTGACTTCCGTAGGTGTTAAAAGGCTAGAGAAATTGATCGTTGAACATTATTATCTACGGAACCAGCGGCTTTGGGGGCAATACAAAGAGGATCGCTATTGCGGCTCTGACTACAAATGTCAATCATTAGAATTTATCCTATGTTTCCTTTATTTAACCTGATCATACCTACTTACAATCAATCCGAGAAAAGTAGGTAAGTATCTAAAGGAATATAAAAATACTCAGCGAAGCTAACCGAAGATGAACAGTGTTCCCGCCAAAATACTCGTAGGTGCACATTGTAGTACCTACCTATTTATTATGGAACAAAAGGGAATGTAGCCTTTTTAATCGTAATTTAAAAATAATGAAGTTCTCTTGCCCGTTCCATTCAATTTAAATTAAGAGCACGGACAATGGGCGTGGTTAGCCAATAGCGAAATGTCACTCGCTGCGACATAGTGACACTTTCAACCAATAGCGAAGCTTCGCGTGTATGGGTCGTTGACATTATTAACCAACCGCATACGCCCGCCCACGCGTTGACATTTTAAATCTTGAAACATTTTTATGTTCAAAATTTAAATATTTTATGCTTTAGAATGGGAGTCGATCTTTATTAAATTATGATGCAAATTTGTAGTTTTTACAGTTTTAGAATACAATTAAGCGAAAAATATAAATAATTGGTGCGCATTTAGATATTACCTTCAATAATGTGTGAGTATTCTATGATACCTAGTCCTACCTAGTCGGTACCAATTACTTATTCTGTACAAATGGATATGGATACCTACCTATAGGTAGGAGTCAAAGAAGGTCTTATTTGGTACTTATTGACGTCTGTCTCCGATAAGATACTTTGTTTCTTTTATGGCTATGCGTTCTTACACTGAAAAAATGTTTGGTACGAGTATTAGATAGGCATTTGATTACATTCTACCTATTACTAGCTCCTATTTTGCTGTTTTAAGTAAAAGTAAAAACTTTTAAAATTCATCGCGGTACGCGAAATTTCTGTCGGCTGTTGTTGGTAATAAATCACAAGCTTGGTATTAAATTCTGTCCTCGATTTACGGTAGTTATTTAAAAAATAATTGTTTTAGGGTGTCTACCTAAGTAGAAAGGTAAACCTATTGTACGTTTAGTGTGTTAGGAAAATTAAGTACCCACGTATATTGATGGAATCACCTGATAGGATATTTTATTTTTGTTCTCTTTATAGAAAGTAAATAAAGGCAAAGGGATCTTAGCCCATACAGCACAAGCTTTCTATTCGGAACCGTTACAAAGTCTTAATCCTCGATGTCCCAGTTTTAGGAACGCTGCTGAAAAAATACTCGGAAAGGATTCCCGGATCCAAACTAGATGTTTTACAAGGTTATCTTTAAGGACTAGGTATTTTATTTGTACGTAGGTACCTACTACACACTAGCTAGGTAGTTACCTATAATAATGAAAGATGATTGTATGAATAAAGCCCTAAAATTGAATGCTAAGAAAACTAAGATATCTAATGTAATAACATTAGATATCTTAGTTTTCTTAGCATTCAATTTTTGCAAATTTGCAAGAGATGAAATCAGAACGAACGCGAGGATTACGGTTGATGATGTAGGTAGGTACCTAGTGTTGGAACAAGTGAATGAGATTGTATGTAATATCTAGGAAGCGCTTTTATCAGGGACGGAAGGCAGCATCGCTGATGTGGAGAAATAAGTGAGTGCAGGTAACAGTGTTAAGGGAGCGTTGGGTTCTTCTAGGCAGTCATGAAAGAATAATAAATGAAGAAGTCAGCAACCCTAGGAAACCGGCGAGCATGCGTGAAAAGAGTGTCTAGGTAGGTAGGTAACTAACTTCCTACCTACTTATGCCAAATACTATCATTATTAAGTCAAAGTCAAAATCTTTTTATTCCGTAAAAATGGCTACATTTGTTTGGAATCGTCACAATTTTTTTCCCTACCGTGCAGTTTATGAATAGGTGAGCACTGATAAAAATACTGCCAAAAAACTCAGGCATCCCTCTTTTGGTATCCAAACAAATTTACATATTTTATTAATTACATTATAATTGGATCGGCTCACTCCCAGGCATTTTTATCATTAATATAGTCAGATACTTTATAATATGCCCTGCTACACAATTTGGCATTAATAGTAGTTTTAAATTTGTTAATTGACAATTCTCTTATATTGCTGGGAAGTTTGTTATAGAACCGTATACATTGCCCCATAAAAGAATTACTTATTTTGTGGAGACGGCTTGCATGTAACACAAGATTATGATTAGTAGGTACAGTAAGCTAATTTTATATTGAAAAGCAAAATTTTGATAATTGACAGCAACATCGCTCGTCAAAAGCAAGGGACCTACGGTAAAAGTCTGAAAGTGTTACCAACCAACGTAACCGCGTAACAAGTAGGCACAATAGTTCTATAAGCACTTAAGTACAGTTAGGTATGTTGGTGTAATAAGGTTAGTATTTTAGTTTGTAAGTATCTACACTACCTAAGTCACTCATTGACATCTTTGGAATCATAGCGAAACTCACCTGCAAGTGGCGTAGATACCCATTGTTTCACAAACGAGGTTCTTCGTTTCAGGGGACGGCCAGGTAGAGAACTGTAGCTATTGTGGGCATAAAAGAGAAATTAAAATTTTGTTTCTGTTATTTTACATACGGTTATCGGTTAGGTATAGGTAATACTAAGTGGACGAGATGTAGGTACTAATAGATCATAAAACCGATAGTCAAAAACCTTTTAGACAATTTAGGGAATTTTAGTACCTACGTGAAATCGTTGACCAAAAATCCCCAATTTTTTTCAGCAATGGGATTATGTCACTACCTACAAAATGGCAACAAGTTATTAAATAAAATAGCACGCGTAGTTAGGTACCTAGGTATATCAAATGTAAATAAACTATGATAAAAATATCTTGAATTTGTAGGTAGAGAAAAATACGATGAACTTTTCCCCTACCTAATAGGTAGATAGGGTAAAACCGGGATAGATGCCCCACTTTTTGAAATTGCCTACTAATTCTAAAAATATTACTTTTATATGAACAATTTCTATGAATGTAACTAGTTTAATTACTTATGTCGAATTACTATTTGTTTTTTTTTGACCTATCAATTACAGATTTTGCAGAATTTAGCTTTTTGTGGAACCCTTTTATTGAGGATAGATGCCTATCTGTATGGATAGTTGCCCCACCATGAAAATGCTAAGAGGGATAGATGGCTGCAGTGCGGGATAGATGCCCTTTATACTGTGTAAACGAAAAACGCAACCAAAGATGAAGTCGTTCTACTCCTAAAACAGCAATTGCTTAAGAAACATGGGTAGAAAAACGAAAAACATTTTGCGTTTTTGAAAATCTTTTAATCGTTATTGTTTTAAGATAATTCTATGACAATAATAATAATAATATAATTTGAAAAGCATTTGTTCAACAAAAATATGGCTTCTTAAGTGCTATTATAAAATATTAAGGTTTACAGACATAATTATACTTATCATTTAAATTATAATATAAAAGAATTTATTCAACAAAAATATTGTTTTTTAATATATAATATAATAGAAGCTTTCAGTTTTCCACATCTTGAGCAATAATTTCCGAAAAGTGTAGGGTAGACTGGGTACGGTTGTGCCAGGGTACGGTTGTGACAGTCGTCATATTAGCAAAAGTATAAGGAATACCGGGTAGGCTGCAAAGGGAAAGAGGAGCAGTGTGCCCACCTGAACGTGTTTCACAGTATTGCGTCAGCCATCGCGCGACGTTAACGCTTACAGAGGCCTATATTACTTTGTAACAGTCAAAAGTAAGTATTTTTATTCGATTTCTTTTAATAATTGTTGTTATATGTCTACAGATAGAGTAATGAGTGTTTTCCCTCGTTATAAGTTAAATATTTGGTGTCAAATAGCAGTGATTACTTTGTATGTAGATTATTGGGAATTGTCATGACAATTGTTTTTTTACAAATGAGTGCATTGGGTACAGTTGTGCCACATTTTCTGGGTACAATTGTGACACAACTAAAATTTTTTTTTGCTTTTAGATACCCAGAACACGCACGAGGAAGACTGGAATTTATCCGTATAATCGTAACCTATTCCAAGAAAATGACTTTGCACCGTATTTTGTAACGAACAGATCCTGCAGGGTCATCATTTGTAATGGATAGACCAAAGACACTAGAGAGACTAACCCTACAGAACCATCACTTGTTGCAGACATACCAAACCTTGACACGGGAGAAAATAATACTGGAACTAACGATGAAATGCCGCTAATTTCCTAACTAACTTATAACTAATTGGGTGAATCTTTAGTTCAAAAATAAAGCAATATTTAGCCAAGTGCGTCATCCGCATCAACCTCTTTTTCACCTGAAATTGTTCGACTTTTCCGAAGGTTCGCCAAAGAAAAATAAGATGTTCCAGAACAAATAAGTCGACCATTTATACAGATATGCCTGAAAAAGAAGTCTCGCTGGAATTTGAAGAAAAAGAAAAGCGATAGAACGTTGAGCAAAAGGACACAGAAAAAGGAATAACAAAATTAAGAAAATGAAGATATCATCGCCACCATCATCGGATGAAGAAGAGTATTTCTGTCTGGTTTGTGTAGGCGCATATTCTGAAAGTAGGCCTGGCGAAAAATAGATCAAATGCCAAGGAAAATGTGAGCTCTGGTCCCACACAGAGTGCCCAGGTGGTACTCGCCATTATATTTGTCATGACTCTGACTAGATCTTGGTAGTTTTTTTTTCAGTTTATAGACAACTAGAATCAAACTTAGATTTTTATTGGTTTTTGACGTTGTATGATAATACTTACATAAATATTTATATTCAAGAAGATATTATTAGCTTCTTGCAGCACTAAATGTCATTTAATTTTTAGTTCTAATTTTTCCACTTATCCCTATTAGTAGGGTGTCTTATTAGGGATAGGTGTATCAAGGGGATTTTGTTATAACATTTATTAAAATTTATTTTATATTTTGATATTTACCGTAATGCGTAATTGAAAATTTAGTTAACTTTCTTGACTGATGAACATGAAGAATGTTATAATAACTATATGTGCTGTAGTGCTTTATTGTTATAAGCTATTAAAATGTTTCCAAATTCTATTTCTATTCTTAAGTAATTATTATTTCTTTCAGAAGAATGTCATATTGTATTAATTTGATATTATTTGCAATAAACGTGAATTTAGACCCTTTTGGTGTTTTATTTTGAACCTGTCACTACCGACCCCACACACTGTCACAACCGCCCCTGGCCTGTGGTCCGTTGTGACAAAATTTCTTTTTTTTTTTATTTGCTCCTACGCGTTATCCATTGCACTTGGAGACAAAATTGTAGTAATTATACGTAAACAAATGTACATGTACACTATAAAAACACTTTCCGTGAAGCTAACTGACATACAGACAAAATTATGGGCGATCAATTGAAAATTGTCACAACTGTCAAAACACATTACACATTGTATCCAGTCTGATTTAGACATCGTATTTTTATAGTTTTCAAAACATTATATGCAGGTATCTTTATTTGAATCTTTAGGGTTAGCCTGCCCATCTCTCTTAGTATTCTTCACGGGCAAACCTTTGGTTTTTTTTTCCTTTAAGTTTATAGTTAGGTGGATTGTCTTCATCTTCGCTGTTTGAACTGTAAATAATTCGTCTTTATAGTGATGTTCTGCCCTTCTTTACATTTAAATAATTATCATTTTCTTTAACACCCAAATCAACTATGTCGTCATACGTCATAGAAATATACGTTAATACATAAAAAATATAACAGGACACTAAATATACACTGACACCGTATATAATGTATGGAGGGATAGATGCCCCAAAGGGCACCTATACCTCAAAAATTCAGGGCAACTATCCTTTGTGATAGGGATAGATGCCCAAGTAATTTTTTAAATAAATTAAAATGAAAAGAGCAACTATTTACATCTAGATGCACACTTAATGAACCAGTATATTGACGTAATCGAAAATATAACAGAAGTTATTACTACTTATAAAGTTACACAACGCCAAATACTAACCTTTAAATCTTTTACGTGTTCCTGATGTTCGCTGCGGAGATAATTGCACGCACAAGTGAAATACATGCTCGCTGTACGACAGCCCGCAGGTAATCGAGGTGCGGGGTGACTCCGGCTCTTTTATTCTTAGTCGCGAGTTTGGGAAGTATGGTTTTTTCAAAATGAGGCACCTATCCCAATGCGGCATCTATCCCGGTTTTAGGTACCCTATGTTGTTGCGTAAAACATGCTCAATTCACTTGATTTCATTACTTATTCGAATACTTCGAATTATTTCTATCTAGGTACTCATACCTAATATTTATCAATTGTAGGTATAAACTGTCAACGACCTACGGATACATGCAGCTCTCATGAAAATGTTGAGGTGGCAGTGCTAATGTGGCCAGAATTCGACGATCATTCAACATACTGCAGGTTCTATCCAATCTCGAATAGTAGGTAATGTTTAAGTAAAAGACTACACATTTTAAAGTTAACATTAATAGCAATAAATAGTAGATTGTATAACAAGGGAGCAAAATCGTATTTTTACGGCGAGGGCGCTACTTTGAACCACGAGCGAAGCGAAGGATGCTAGAATAGAATCCTGAGCGTAGCGAGGGATTCTAACGTAGAATCCTGAGCGCAGCGAGGGACTCAAAGTACATCGCCCGAGGAAAAATAATTTGCTCTCGAGTCATAGTCTACTTTTCATCCCCTTTCTATGAGAAAATAAATAAGAGATGGTGTTATGTAATTAATGAATATAATCGTATTTAATTATTAAAAGACATGAGAATAGGTATAAGTAAAAACAATTGCAAATTTATATTTATATTTGATACACAATTTTGAAAAGGAAATTGTCATAGGGCCTATATCAGCACAGCCACAGCTTAAATATTTGTCCCGGGATTTCGTGGGTAATAAATAAGTTTTGTACGACGTTGTTAGCTTCTATAGTTATTGTTTCAGGAGTTAATGCATTGTCACTTTCATAACTCGACGTAGAACTCATTATTTTTGCAAAATACAATAAAGTATGTACACAAAGATTACAAGAACAGAGACGTAATTCGCGCGCTTTTGTTTTTTTTTTTTCATATAGCGCCCCGCGCCCGTGCAGCCAACACGTACCAGCCAGTAATTCATACAATTTGCGTTCGATTTCTATGAATGATATATGTTCCAAATTCAAATCTCATTTCCGCCCGCTAAAAAGTTCCTATCTGAAAAGAGCTATTTTGCTCCCACTTATAGAGGAACAAAGCGACACTTTTCGAATAGAAGGGATGAAAAAAATATTGTGCCCTTCGGCAAAATTTATTTGATCTATAACTAACTGTTCATTTAAATATGAACAATCACGTGTATTTCTTTTAATCTCGCAAAATAAATCAAACGAAAAAATATATTTTTCATAGTAAAATTATTTTTTGATGGTAAATATCCGAAAAGTTGAAATGTTGGTACCTAAATGGAGGCAAATATTCGACTATTCGAATTGCTTGCCCTTTTTATAACTAATTCCGACTTTTGACAGAGCCAAGGATGTAGGTATAGCTACACCTAAACTATACATAATAATCAGGTATAAGTACCTACTTCAGTAGTTTCATTCGTCTGATTGGCATTGATCATTGAACACGCACGCTTCGCGTGAATTTGTTCGGAGCTTGCTAAAAATTATTGAATTTGGAACACTTTTTATCGGCACGAGCTTCTGCCGAATTCGATATTTAAATTCGACACAATTTTCTTTGTGCCGTGTTGGTATTTGGCAAATTGGAAATGATTAGGTTATGCCTGATTGCTACCGAATCAGACAATTTTGTTTTGACTACCAATGAATTTAGAATTGATTGATTTGACCATGGATATTGGATTTAAGGCAAATTAACTTAATACTGAAGTTATATTACGTGATTATACTTTTGCTACCTGGTATAGCGTATTATATTTCAACGGCTAACATCTCGAGGATTCTTCGTGGAGACGCGAAACACGGGTCGCAGAGACGACCAGAACAGCCAGGGCAGCAGTCGTATGTTTTTTATGACACTAAGGTTACAATCAAGTATACAGGCTGCCTGGTGGACGCAGCTAGCGTAGCCTATGGACACTTAACACCAGGCATTTCGTCCCTCTTCACGCCTTTTTGAAGAATTTCACGTTGTTGTTGTACACTATGTATCGTAGTACCTATCTAAGGAACTGTCTGTCTATCAATATGTTCGTTACGTAACGCATGTTTTATGAGACGCGTGACACAATAGCGACTGATCATATAGAAAGGTACCTATTTGCTAGTAGAATATCAATTTAATAAAAAAAAAATTGAAAAAGTTTGAGTACCTACCTACTAAATGAAAAATAAAAAGGGAAAGACGTAAAGATACCTAGTTACTGGGCATTGATTCTATTTGAGACACTATCTCTTTTTTGTGAGACAGCGTTATTATTTACGGATTAATTTAAAACAGTCATGAAAAAACCGTACATAATTTGCATTACCTACCTAGGTATGCATGCGCATCACAAAACAAGATCGTTTAGACAGCAATAAATTAAAAATAAACTAAGAAATTTAAAATTGGTATTTTTGGAATGTCGATCTAAAATCACAACCACAAAATAATGTGACATCATTTGAATTTGGAATCGTGAGAAATAGTTCTTCAGCACTGGCACGCACACGACATAACCCTGAAGGTATTTCGCATATTATGAATATTTGAAAAGAAATGTTATCGATTTCTAAAATTGTGCGTGATCGCTTCTGCATGTTTTATTTAAATGCATTGAATGTTTAAAATGTGGTAAAATTGTTGCATTTTTGAATGATGGACATTAATCAGTGGCTGCTATGGTAAATACTTAGGTACCTACCTACTTCAAATTTTAAAAGTATTTGCTGCAGGGCTTTTGGCAATGATTTCGTATTCGATAAATAAACATATGTACACCTACTTACATGTATACCTATAACTATATACATTATAATAAAGCTGTAGGTTTAGGTACCTATATCTTTTTTTGAACATGTCTGTCTGTCTGTTATGTGCACACGCATCACAAAAACTACCGATTTTGATGAAATTTTACATGGTGATAGTTTATATTCGGGGTTCACGTTTAGACTAAGTATTTTATTTCGAAAATGTTTAAGATTTCTATGAAAATCTTTTAGAACCAAATCCCACGTGGGTCTGTCGTACCTAGTTAAAATAATTAGAAAAGTACCTACTTACTTGCTTGTATGTTCATAACAAATATTTACCTATATCTATATTTAGCATCTGCACTCCGGTTTGCCTGCGTGGGGTTGGTTCTGGTATTCCTACAATATCTCGAGGTAGCAGACCACCTCTGTACCACCTAGGTATATCATTTTGTTAAGATCTCTTGAACAGTTTAGTTGTGATAAGGCTAGAAACAGACAGACAGGGACACTTTTGCATTTTGAATAGGTAAGTAACATAGCGAGTAGGTACTAATTATTCTGCTAAGAAAGTAACATAGCGAGTAGGTACTAATTATTCTGCTAAGATTTAATGCGCCCTACCTCTCTTAAAACACTTAGGTACTGTGTGGTTACAGAGTGGCTGAGGTATTGCTAGTAGCCTTATTTTGAGGAATTAACTCTCTACTGATGAACTTCTTACTCAAGAACACAAACTAATTGTGTCAAGATCAATACATTAAAAAGAAGTCCTCAAAAAAAGTGGCAAGTGATTTTACAAGGTCTGTAATGTTTTTACAAATAGCTGGAGAAGACGTAAAGGTATTGTCTTCGTCGGGTTGTTTTACTCTACCTCTCTTAAAATCACCCACACCAAGACATACGACATGTTTATGCACACGAATGTTTATCCTGTGTGGGAATCGAACCCACGACCATTGGTGTTAAGTCAAAGTCAAAGTCAAAATCTTTTTATTCCGTAAAATGGCTACATTTGTTTGGAATCGTCACAATTTTTTTCCCTACCGTGCAGTTCATGACTAGGTGAGCACTGATAAAAATACTGCCAAAAAACTCAGGCATCCCTCTTTTGGCATCCAAACAAATTTACATATTTTATTAATTACATTAGGTATAATTGGATCGACTCACTCCCAGGAATTTTTATCATTAATATAGTCAGATACTTTATAATATGCCCTGCTACACAATTTGGCTTTAATAGTAGTTTTAAATTTGTTTATTGACAATTCTCTTATATTGCTGGGAAGTTTGTTATAGAACCGTATACATTGCCCCATAAAAGAATTACTTATTTTGTGGAGACGGCTTGCATGTAACAAGATTATGCTTATATCTAGTATTTATGCTATGAGTATCACTCTTTTTACAAAATGAGTCTATGTTTTTATGGACATACAAAAGATTTTCATAGATATATTGCGATGCGACTGTTAAAATATTTATTTCTTTGAATTTTTCTCTAAGGCTCTCCCGGGGACCAAGTTTGTAGATAGCTCTTATGGCTCTCTTTTGCAATAAAAAGATGGGAGTTACCCCAGAGAAGAATTCCATATGACATAATACTATGAAACTATACTATGTTAAAGTAGCCGTTATAACAATTCGACCACAGGGCTCGTCAAATTGACGTTTATACCTAATACATTGCTCCTCATAGTATTGTATGTATGTATATCTTCTCGCCAGGTCCCTTGCGGTGTAGACAGAGAGAACCGAGCGCCATAAGACGGGGTTTTTACACACCTCGCTCACTTCTTTAACATTCATAGTCTTTTCATGGTCGCTCGCTGGTCCCTAGGGCTCCTTACATCACCTTCTGATAAAACAGAAAGTTGCAGCCAACACTGAAAAAAAAGATTAGTTGAATTTACCAAAGAAGCAAAGGTAGGCTATTTTACTAGTAAACTTTGTTAATTAATAGATACAAAAATTTGTAGTTAAATTTACAAATATACCTATTACGGTTGGTCTTCATACAAAAGTATTTTGTAGCTATCACTATTTTAAATGTATAATTTACCGCTAATAAATGGATTGTACATACTCGTATAATATGGTACAGTTTCTCATACTAAATAATAAATTTTATTATTTTTACTGGTACTTCATTAACCTTTTTTGATTGGTAAAATCAACTTAAATCAAAGGTAGGACCCAGTTCAACCGTCGACTTTGGTGAATTCTATTAGGAATCTGGGAAATCCAACTGAACATTATTTTCAGTGAAATAACAACTCCCTAGAAGATTATTGTGTTTCTGCGAGTGTGTGTAAGGAGTCGTTGTATTAGTAGCGGGGGTGGCTATGGGTACTTACCTTTACAAATTTTAATAGACTACGGTAACCACTTCACATCGGGTATGCTGTATCTATACTTCCCGACGTTGCATGTAAAAACAATACGCTGACTGACTGATAAAACTACCTTAGTTTTGGTGAAAATGTAAGAAACATGGGCTTATTCCTAGTCACCAGAATAATAAAAGGTAGGTTAGCGAAGTCGCGAGATAGTACCTACCTACTTTAGTTATATCTAGGTAGATTACTTAATAGTTATACATGTACATATATAATAAAGGTATCTAGATATTGCGTGTTGTCCTTGAAACTAAAACCGAATAGCGTAACATCTACGACCAACCTTCTTGCAGGTGCATAGTTAAGTAATATAAAACTGGTGCTAGAACAGACAGCAACGAAATTTAATATATACCTACCTACTACTGGCCGACATTCAACCATAGTTCATTTTATTTCTATGTTCCAACGTTATTATCGTCCTTTTATCGAAGAGTATAGTGTAGTGTACTCTATAATCATTGCATTTGTATTTTTTTTAAATTTTGTTCTATTATGCTAATGCTAAAACAGTGTAGGTAGGTGTAGGTAGCTTGGCTAAGCCGTACGCCGTTTAAGAAGAAACAGTAACGCGATGTTGACATTTTCCTGGATTTTTTATTACTGCATAATAAATTAATATACCTATAGTAAAACTTTTCTGAAATTAACGATAATAAATAGGCGAATGTAAGCCAGTTCACATTGCACTTCACGTTTACATTCATAACATTTCATTCTAAAAATGTATAAAAAATGTAGGTAGGTATGTACTTTACAAAGTAAACAATGTATATTTCAATAATATTATAATAGATATATAATATATAATGAATGCGAAGAAAACAAAGATAATGGTATTTGAAAGAGAAGAATCCAAAACTAATGTAAGGATTACGGTTGATGATGAAGTGTTGGAACAAGTGGATGAGATTGTATATCTTGGGTTTACTTTCAGCAGGGATGAAAGGTACACCGCAGTTGTGGAAAGACGAGTGAGTGCTGGGAATAGCGTGAATGGAGCGTTGGGAAAACTTCTTGGCAGTAAAAACCTGCCAAGAAGCCAGAAGGCACAACTCGCTATACACAATGCAGTGCTAGTCCCAACGCTAACTTATGGAAGCGAGAGCTGGGTATAGCAGAAAGAGCATGAAAGTAGAATAAACGCGGTCGAAATGCGAGCGCTGCGCAAAATTTATGGCGTAAGGCTTGTAGACCGTATTCGCAATGATGATGTTAGAAACAGAGTTGCTCTGAAAGAGAGTGTCGGTGTTAAAATAACAAGAGGCATGCTTCGTTGGTTCGGACATGTAGAAAGAATACAGGGTGAAAGAATGACGAAGCAGATATACAATGCAAAAGTGTCGCGCTCGGTTCTCTCTGCCTACCCCTCAAGGGATTAGGCGTGAAGTGATAGATAGATAGATAGATTATAATATATAGAATTTAGCTTATAGTTTAATGATAATCTCTAGGTACCTACCGTTGCGGCTGTATGACGACAGATTAATATATCACAGTATCAAATTTATATTAATCTGTACTACCTATAGAATATCACTAAACTATAAAGTAACGTCTATATATGTATTATAATATTATAGAAATATAGGTATTTACGTGGTTTACTTTGTAGATAGGTACATATTACCTCTATACATTTTATGAATTAAATGTTGTTTTTTAGAAGATTTTTTGCGATTTACTTTGACTAATAAACTTTTCTAAACATAACATACAATTTATTCTAAACAAACTTAACGTCGATACAAGGTTACGTCGGTGTACCCTAAGATGTTTTTACGTCGCTGGGTGTACCAGTTTTCTTTTTAATATTAGGGATATTCCCTATATTAGCACAGAAAGCAGTCCCCACCCTCCGGCAGTCGAGCACAAAATACCAGAAATAACTCGTTTACTTACTTGCTAACCGTACGTTAATGACGGTTACAGCGCTGGCGCATCGCGTGCAATATGGCGGCGGCGGGCTTCCATATTCAAAATTCGAATGGATTCGAACGTCTGAATTCGATTGTTCGCAACACCCTGCGGCTGGGTATCGCGTGATCAATCTCCGCAGACAATGAGAGGAGGCTGTAGTTATCCGAAATATGCGACGTGCCTTATGCTCCTTATTAGGCCTGGAATGGGTTAAGTGAGAACAAAAAGACGCACGAATTTTGTTGAAATGCGGTTGAATGTTATTTACTCATATCTATTACCAGAGGAAGATTTTGTACAAAAGTGGTCTACGTAGGTACTCTCTGTCTCACCTACTGCTACTGCCAAGCAACTATATTTATATAGCAGTGATGTATGTGCAATAGGCTACGGTGACCGCTTACTATCTAATGCGGGCCACATGCTTATTTGCCAATCTGGTAGATAAAAGAAAAATACCTATATATTTACATAAAGGAGATACAATTTTGAAATTGGTTATAATCATGACGAAAATAATCTATGGAAAGCCGATGGGGGAAGTAGAAGGCAAGTAGAACGTAAGGGAAATTAAAATAGGATTATTAACGAAATAAACACTTAAAAGATTGATGGTTTTAAAAAGTGTTTTATTTATGACAAATCATCGAATGTTTAACCAGATTTAAAGTGAACTAAATTTTGATCCACCGAGATTATCCAATTTGTACTTTTTCGTCTTTGTGTCGAACATGTTATTCCATCACAAGGATATTGACACTTATACCTATATGGAGATGGATTGAAGAGAATACTGTGATTGATTTGATCCTGATGATGGGCGTCTCTGAAATACGTTAATGGTTCGGACCACTATCTGGTGGTAAGACGGTTCGTGGGCTTTTTCTAGATGCTTACGCGCGGACTAGTGAGTATTGCTGTCAGAGATAATGTAAGAACTAGAAAGGAAAAATGGAAAGATGATAGTGTGAAGAGTACCTACATTACTTTTTACGTTTTACTGAACAAGTGATCTCGCTCTTGTTTATGGATCTCTTTTACGAATTTTCCAACGCATCGGCATCTTCTCCTGCGCTGCTGTTAAACATTTTCGAATCGATCGGTAAACAATTACAAATATTGTTATATTCAATCTACATAGTTCTTTTATGACCCGTCGACCGACCATAGAATGTGATGATTATCTTTCCCCTTGCCTTCTGCCCTATTCTATTTTTCTTGGCATTTGCCATTCCTTTGGCAGATTCTGTTTTGATTTCTTTTCCTTTTCTTTGGCTGATTCTGTTTTGCTTTCGGATTCATAATAATATCTCTAGCTTTCGTGTTCCTTGACAATGTCACATACCTACCTACTGCATCCCTTCTACTTTTCCAGCATTTCGCAGCACGGCATTTTGAAGATGCCTCGTGGATAGCGGAATCGCAGAGACAACCACAGCCACCAAGTCTCTGCCTAATAGAACAGCCATGGCAGCGACGACATGCATCTCCCATGGTAGTGAATGGATATCGGCCGGCGTAAATTTTTTTTTATACCACGTTGGGAGGCATACAAGCATACGGCCCGCCTGATGTAAAGCGGGTACCGTTACCTATTAACTCTTGCGATATATTAAGTATCACTCGCGCGATGCCTCCTCTGCTGCTTACACAGCAACTCCTTGAGAGCATACTGGTGACTTCACTCACACGCAGGAACACAACAACCCTCTAGGGAGTTGTTATTTGACTGCGGTTTTCTGTGAGGTGAAGGTACTTCCCCAGACGGGCTGC
Organism: Pyralis farinalis; assembly: GCA_947507595.1. Classification (NCBI taxonomy): domain Eukaryota; kingdom Metazoa; phylum Arthropoda; class Insecta; order Lepidoptera; family Pyralidae; genus Pyralis; species Pyralis farinalis. The sequence goes on from OX382274.1 coordinate 24,451,966, forward strand.
TTTGATGCACCCTGCCTCTCTTAAAATTATATTGAACTAACTGGTGGCGGTAGCACATCAAGTAGATTGGATGAAATTGCCTGTACAATAGGTACTATCATCAAAGTGTCAAATTAGACGAGCACTTAGCTTTTTTACATGCAGCGGTCGTTTTGAAAACGAACGCCCAAGTTTTCAAGACGTAAAATTTATTCGTTTGGACGGAAGAGGGAATACTAAAACTATTAATCCAATTCCGAGAATCCTTTCATTCATAAGTAGCTACGTTATTCATGAGCTATATCTTAATAATAAGTACCTACATTATTCCAGGATATTTTTTATTTGGGGTTCTAAATTAAAACTTGGAAATCAGAAACCCACACGGGCGGAGTCACGGGGAGAAGCAAGTTTTGAATAAACATTGCGGAATGTGTCTGGCCATAATAACTATAGCTCCCTAAGAAGCCACACACTCATTAATGCCAGTAAAAAAATAATGTTCTAGATAGGGCCATTTCGAACTTTTCAAATTCGGAACCTATTAGGTTGTGACCACATTGTTATAAGATCTTAAAATAAATATATTAAAGTCCAGAAGTATGTACCTATTGTTAGTGTACCGCCGTCGACCGCAATCGAAAAATAAAACGGAAATTTGTCTGTCTTGTAACCGTTGATCGTTTATCTGTCCGTCAAGATGTTTTTTTTTCAGGAACGTCTGGAGGTACAAGACGAAAAAAAAATCTAATTATTATATGTGGGACCGCTTAGAGCTATAAAAACAAGCTTCTTAACAACCGTATAGTTGGGTGTTAGATCATCTAACTCACGACTAGTAGGTGAGACTAGGTCTTCATTGGTTCCTACATCCTTCTACTTACGCGTAGTATGCCTGTTCCGTTTTTCTTTCTAAATGTCCCATGTAATTGAGCCTCATGCTCTTTTTGTCAAAACCCAACACTCCTTTCTACACGTTATTGTACATAAATGCTCAACTTTTTACTATCCGGAGGTTCAGTTAGCGCTCCCTTCACTGCCGAAAGTGTTTTCCCGAGTTTTGCGTCGATTATTCAATTTCATCGATAACTATGTTGTCATATACCTATTGGACATTATCACACATTTTCACAAAACGTTAGATAGGTACTCCATTGTTTTAACAATTCTACTATTGAGTTAACACTCAAGAATGTCACCAGCTTTAGATGAACTTTGAATTACGTGAATTATTTTGGTGAAATAGCTGTACAAACTAATGTTGTAATTTTGGCGACTTATTTTGAGGGGAAATATACTCGGGAAAAGAAGATATCTACTCGGGAAGTGTTCTTGGAGACACGATTACCGAGATTTAGGAAATGTACTACATACAAGGTCGTACTGAACCCTCAGTGGGCGAGTCTGATTCATACTTTTCCGGTTTTTTTATTGTATGATAGATGGATTATATCTGGTATAACTTAATTATAGTTACGTAGCGTAATAACATTGCTAAATCTTTTGATTGACCGGCGTCGTTTTAACTAGTCCATATTATTGTTATTTATCAATAAATTTCTATTTCCTCCACAGAGTTGTTTATTTAGTTTGTTCACTTAGGTATCTATACAAAGAAATGCATACGTGTTTACAAAAAACAAATATGAAGAATGTTACGTATTTTTTAGATGATTCTACAATCTATGCGATGTTTGCTATCAGAATTTACGTAGGTACCTACCTATAAATACTTTTCTGTCCTAAATATGCCCAAAAATTTACTTTAAAACTCCATTGAATTTGTTTCCCAGATATTTTCGTCAGTGTGCCACATGATTCGATCCTTACACACCCTACTCACTTCTTTAACATTCATAGCTCTTCTCATGCATGATCGCCGGTTTCTAAGGCTCCTGACATCACCTTCTGATAAAATACGATCAATTTGGTCATGGTAAGTGAGTCTTGGTCTTCCTCGGCTCCTACATCCTACTTTTGCGTTGTATATCTGTTTTGTAATTCTTTCTTCGTGAATTCTTTCCACATGTCCGAACCAACGGAGCATGCCTCTTCGTAACACTTTAACACCGACACTCTCTTTCAGACCAACTCTGTTTCTAACATCATAATTTCGAATACGGTCTACAAGCGTTTCGCAACAAAATTTGCGCAACGCTCGCATTTCTACCGCGTTTATCCTACTTACGTGCTATCTTTGCCATACCCAGCACTCGCTTCCATAAGTAAACGTTTGGACTAGCACTACATACTGTATAGCGAGCTGTGCCTGCTAGCTCAAGTTTTTACTGCCAAGAAGTTTTCCCAACGGTTCATTCACACTATTCCCAGGTCTCACTCGCCTTTCCAGATTAACGGTGCACCTTCCATCCCTGCAGAGAGCATCCAAAATATACAATCTCCTACACTTGTTCCAATACTTATCATCAATCGTAATTCGTACATTAGTTCTGGTTCCTTCTCTTTCAAACACCATTAGCGTTGTCTTCTTCGCTAGGTCACTCACGCGCAATCCTACATTCATTGACCTTATTCTCTGCAGACATCTATCGAAGTACAGATTAAACAGCCAAGCAGACAGCATGCAGCCCTGATTGACACCAATTTAGACTACAAACTAGGGTGACATACTGCCATCTATCCGCACACATGCTGAACACATCTTGTGAGTGGTCTGCATAGCACCGAACAGTCCACCGTCAATCCTATATCTCGGCAATATGTCTCACAGTTCCTTTCGCACAACCCTATCAAATGCTTTCTCAAGATCCACAAAACTGCAGCAAAACCTTCTGGTCTATGGGGTCTATGGCCAGACGCTTCTTCACGATATTACGGAGCGAGAAAACTTGCTGATCAACCTGATGGATCTATAGCTGGCGGAGTCCACGCGTGACTCCTTGTCTTTTTACACAAGGGCACGATGACTGCGGGTCTTCAGTCCATTGAGACCTTTCCAGTTCTCTCTCATAGATTGCTTACCTAAGTACCAGAAGGCGTCCCAGACGTAAGTGCCACCTAGTTTGATAATCATTCTGTATGTCCTACTATATGGACGCATCATGTGCTAATATAAATAATTGTTAATATAAAGACGAGCTGCAATTGATAAACTCGGCAGAAGGCTGGATTATTTTATATAATTATTATATGTATAATTTTCACAATAAAAACTTTAGGAATTGACTAGCTCATCTGTGATAGTTTAATTAAAAGATACTTTTATAATGTACTTATTTATTTTGCTAATTAAATTTTAAGAAATACATTCAAAAAACAAATTCAGTTTAAAATATTTGCATATTGAAACGAGTACTTACACATATTTTCCCGGGCAAAACTAAAAAGTTTCAACATTTTATATTCTTTTCATTGGCGGCTGCTTTTTGTAGGAATATCCACAATAACGACTTTATTGTATGCAATTTGGTTCAATTCAAATTCAAACAAAAAATGTTGGTACAAAATGTTTCATTATGAATGCGGTCTAACGTCGGTTGCGTGACGATCCTTTTAAAAATAGAAGCCTCGTTCTTTTTGCGAATTAGAAGTGTTCTCTCTTCAAAACAAATTGCTGACAAGCGGGACGTTCGAATTTTATTTTGAATACGCAAACCGCAGTCAATTTTTTACCAATAAATTTTCATTCCTTTCGTGGCAAACGCAGCTTTATGACAGAAGTAATAAAGCAAGAGTTACCCGTAAGTGTTTGTGTGTAATGTAGTATTTTGAATTTAATTCGTTGTGCGTTTCGGATGCAAATGCTGCTGATGAGAGTTGATTATGTAAATGAGAACGGACTAGCGCTTTGTGTGCGACTTTTTGAGTGCGTATTGTTTGTACGGTTGCGACGTGAAAGGTAGCATAACATGAAGCTCTTAGAAGAATAAAGTAACTCTTGCAAACGGAATGTTACTTACTTTATGTACCTGTGTATATATAATACGTAATAATAATAACGACATATTTTTATTTCTACCGTCTCTACGTGTTGGGTGAATCGAGAAAATTTTTTGAAATGCTCTTAGAGATGTATAATAAAATTGAAATCGAGACATTTATGCGCATAGATACTTTATTTAAACAGCAAATACTGAATAGACTAATCGATCATGTAATTTGCAAGTTGTGATCAAACAAAATATACTAACTAAACTAATGCGGCATCTCTTCAGGAGTGATATCTTCATTCACCGCAGAAACCCAGGAAGGACTTCAGCGTTCATTGTTAACTAGTAGTTCTGAAAGGTAAGAATACCTACTCTGACAGTACGTTACATATACTTGAAAAATTATAGCTAGTTGTATAATAGAGTTAATATAAAGAAGATGAATTCATGATGATTGAATTATGATAGAAGTTATTCAATTCAAACGATAGCAATTTGTCAAGCAATAAAATATTTCAGTAAATAATGTATGTAAATATCCATTCACTTTGCCTCTACCCTTAATAAGGCGACAAGTTCAACAAAAGCAGCAATAATGAATTGTTAACAACAAAATCAATTTGATAAAGGTTCCCCGCTAGAATAACAGGAGATAATTGAAAATTTAAAAATTAACGAGTGTGTCTACACGCGATGTCACGCGGGCGACGTGACAGCGAAATGTCGCTGACGTGTCGTGGCCGGTAAATGTCACGGCTGTCAGGGCGGGCGGCGGCGGCGACGGCGGCGCGTGCTGCTCGCTTGTTGGTTGTTGGAGTTACTTCGTATTTTTCAGCATTAGATAGAACTAGACAGAAATAAAGTTTTTGGTATTTTTTTTATATTACATAGGGAGCCATACTAGCATATGGCCCACTTGATGTAACGTGATTACCGTGGCCTATGAACACAGGAAGTCGCAACACTAGCGTGTTGTCCACGTACTGCTAAAACACAAATATTTCACAGGAACACAAAAACCGTACAGAGTTGTTATTTAGCTGCAGTTTTCTGTAAGACTCTATCTTACAGAAAACTATATTTATATAACTATATAAGTATTTATTAATCAGTCGGCTGCTTTGATGTGCCCATCTGTTTTATGTGTTATATAATTGCGACGAAAAAACTGTTGAAATTTTACAGTTAAATTTTTATCTCTTATATCCATGGATGGATTGTATCCCCGGTGAATATTTAGACGAGATTTTCCGGGGATAGGTATATTAGTATATTAGTATTTTGCGAAAGTCAAATGCTTTGTGTGCTTCCGCCACCAATTAGTTCGGCGACCTAGAGCCTTTCGGCACCCACCCACTACCGTTAGTAGAATCCTAATGGATTTTGAAACGGAATAACGATAGGAAGAAGAAGAATTAAATCCTGTTATATATAATGTTCGATCCTGTTATAATGGCTAATTTGGCGTCCGTCGTCGTCGTCGGACCGACGGACGGACGAGCTCGGTGGCTCTGTCGTTAATGATGCGACTTTGACACCAACGCTCGTGGCTTCGATTCCCACACAAGGCAAACATTAGTGTGCATGAACATGGCTGTTTGTCTTGGTCTGGATGTTTTAAGAGAGGTAGGGCGCATCAAAGCAGCCCGTCTGGGGAAGTACCTCCACCTCACAGAAAACCGCAGCCAAATAACAACTCTCTAGAGGGTTGTTGTGTTCCTGCGTGTGAGTGAGGTCACCAGTAAACTCCCAAGGAGTTGCTGTGTAAGCAGCAGAGGAGGCATCGCGCGAATGATACTGAATATATCGCAAGCCTTAATAGGCTACGGTACCCGCTTTACATCAAGTGGGCCGTATGCTTGTATGCCCCCCGACGTAGTATAAAAAAATACCTCTTAAACCTATATGTCCATTGATCCAGTGCAATTTCAGAACTTTATTGTGTTCGTTCAGTTCGTAAAGTAAATATTTGCAAGTACACAAACTCACTAAGCTTTTGCGTTATTTATGAATCCCACTGTACCCATTGTAATTGCCCATTGACGAACAGTTTGGGATCATTTGCTGCGTGCTAGTCTGTCAGTTGAGTTAGACGGGTTCCGTAGCCGAAAGACACAATGGAAACGCTTTTAATGACACGTCAATGTCTGTGTTTGATGTCTGTGTATGTGGAGGGTGTCTATCACGTGAACAAAATTAATTACAGGTTTGAAATTAAGCGAAGAATGGTATCCCAAAATATTTCATCGAGAAAGCAGGGTTCAGGGAAAATCCTAGGAAATTGATGCGTAGGTAATCAGTGTAGGTGGCGCGAGCGATGTTTATTGTACTGCGACTGTTCATAGGATGCGGTAACCGCTTCAGATCAGACAGGTATTGGTTGTCTTTCGACATAGTAAAAAACCATTAAAGTATTTTTCATAGGCGACACATGAAAAACAGTCTAGAAACATCTAACTAATAACTCTAAAAATATTTTATATAATTCACATTGCCATCACTCGCAGAAGACAGCAGGGAAATAACAACTCCCTGGAGGGTTATGTGTCTATGAGCTTTTGCGGTTGCCAGTAAGACTGAGTGACTGTATTAGCAGTAGGGTTAGCAACACAAGAGCAATAACTTCCTGATTGCATGCTAGCATAGCACTTTCCATTAGGTGGACAATATGTTTGAAGGTATGTCTTTCGATGTTTTATAAAAATATATCCCTACCAGTTCGGACGTAGGTATTTAAGTTGTTAGTTAGTTAAAAATCTCGTATGTTTTTTAATTAACATTATCTATGAACATAGTGCGATTTGTATGCGATTTTATTATGTTTCTTGATGAAACTAAAATTAGTTGCAACCTACTGAAATAATAACACAAATGTTTGTAAACATCAGCCGACCTCCAGCTGAATACGTTTATATTCAGAAAGTTTAAGTGATTTATGAATTACAATTAAGTTAGGCGCTTTTTTTGTTACCCTTCATAACAAAGGGTTGTACAAAATTCAGGGAAAGGCTGAAACAACAATTATGCAAAGTGCTGGGTTTTTATATTTTTTGCCCTTTTATTTACCAATAAATGTTGAGAGAGGCTGTTAAGCCTAAAGGTGATTCTGCTCATTCCTGGAACTTTTGTTACACAGTCAACTTTGAAATCGTGATAAAAACGTCAACATCTTCATACAAATTATTAAATTATTTTTAATTTAAGAAAATATATTTTTTGTTAATTTTTATTTCGAAACAATGCTACATGTTTTTGAAAACGATTAACTACTCGTACTCATTTCGAATTAATTTTTAAATGTTTTTAAAAAAAAAACTTTTTTGTATGTATGTATATCTTCACGCCAGGTCCCTTGCGGGGTATGCAGAGAGAACAAAAAAAAAATTGAACCAGGAACCAATTGGTCAGTAAGCTAAAAAGCTGGTGGGAAGGTCGTTTTTATTTTATACAACGTCGGTAACATACAAGCATACGGCCCACCTGTTGTAAAGTGGTTATTATAGCCTATGAACGCTTGCAATACTAAAGTGCCTATTACTCACGCGATGCCACTTCAACTGTTAACACAGTATAATCTGTTTATTTCAAGTATAGGTACTGTGCTTGCCGTATGGTAAGACCATATCTCCCTGAACTGCTACGTCCTATAACCGTTTTGTAACCAAGTCTCAATGTTAATTGGTCAGTTCATCATCATCAGTTTTTACTAGTGCGGAGTGTAGCCGTCATTACCTACTGCTCTTACCAAATTTATTACATAACCTACTTTAAAAAAGAACTGTGTGTCTAGAATTAGTGTGTATCGAGCCCTAGTGCTCTGTTTAATATCGAGTCTGTAAATCATTGTGAACGAGACAGTCTTAATGTCAGATACGTAATAATGTGTTCTTTTCATAGCCAAAGTATAAACAACAATCTCAAACGAATACTTGCCCTCTCGGTAACTTAAATAAATATATTTTACGTTCAAATTGTGTTAATAAAACGTTAACTCATTGTTTACTTAAAAATCACTATAGGTTTTTCACCTGTAACCGGGAAATACAACAATGTATAAACATTATGTACACTTAGGGTCGGCAACGCATGAGTGACACCCCTGGTGTTGCAAATGTCCATAGGCTACGGTGACTGTTTACCATCAGGCAGGCCATATGCCTGATTGCCACCTTAGTGGTACATAAAAAAAAAACACTGTGTTCTGGAATTTAGCAGGTAAGAAATTTTTGTGTCTATGTATTAATGTTGTTGGTCAACCATGTGCAACAAAAAAATACTATTTACAGCAACTCCTTAGGAGCTTACTGTTAACCTCACTCAACGCAGGAACACAAAAACCCTCCAAGGAGTTGTCTTTTGGCTGCAAATGTTTGTCCTGTGTGAGAATCGAACCCACCAGTTGGGGTCATAGCGGCGGTAATGACCACTGCGCCAAGCTTGTCGTTGCCTTCGGAAATTCTTGGAGGCGTAGTCTATTTAGTAGATACCTAGGTGTTATTATGTATGGAGTTTTTATAATACCTACAAATTATTTTTATTTTCTGTAGGTAATTGCTAGTACTAAGATTGTTTCCTTTGTCTGCACCTGATCTACCTAAAGTTTCTAGGTCACCTAGAAATAGTCCAGCGTTTTAGGACGTTTCAATCCTTACTAACTCAACAACTGTAGGTGCATATATTTTGATGTAAGTCGAGATGATAAATATTTACGACGATCTTATTAAACGTGCAAAATTATAGTTAAGTTGACAGTTAGTTTCTTGTTCATGACAGGGTTGAGACTAGCTCCAAATAGTTCGTGTGAAAACATAATACCGTCACCTAATTTTATTCTCAAAAAGTATAATTTATGGACTTTGAGCTTTCCTTCAAACGGACCGTATGCTTGTTTCTCACAGTAGATTATTGCTTGCCATCGTTGTCGATCTCTCCACCATTTGATCCTCTAACATGTCATTGTACTGACATATATAGGGTGATATCTTAATGTGCTAGGTTTTAGGATAACATTTTCATTGTTGCACTGGCAGACGGTGCAACAATGAAAATGGCAGTTCTAGATATTTGATTCCGCATTTCCCTCCCCTGTTTTTGAAAGCTTTGAAAACAGCACAACAGAAGCAACATGTAGTTTAAAAGTTTTTACTGCCAAAATTTGTCTAAATAGGCCTATAAAACTGATATGTGCATTTACAGTTGCGAACGTTAGCCTTATGTACAATTCGCTTCCTCGTGACCATGCATTCGTCATAAATTCCGCATCTGCAGTAAAACTGGTATAAAACACATTATATGTCTAGAATATTCTTTTTCATCTTATCCCGTCTTATGTGACATAAATAGGTATATTTGTTTTAATAAAAAAAAACAATATTTTTTAAACATTTTATTATACAATGTTGTTTGGCAAAAGGAAGAATAACATGCTTAATTACAATCAAAATTCCTTATAATTACAATTTAATACTTTTTGGTTCTTATTTAAATATATGCACACATCACACATACTACAAAAATTATGCAATCAACTGTACAATTTATGTTCTTTTAGCACCAAAATAGCAAGAGATATGGTGTCCATTCTTAATAAACATATTCATAAACATATTTCACACGGTTTTACCTAAGTAGGTACAGTCGGCATCAATAACACGTCTTTACAAATTATTGTCGATGCAAAAAAATACTAATCGATATTCTAGTGGTTTATTGTACAGTTAACCGCACACCAAGCGTTACACTTTGAGCGATAGTTATCAATAGCGATGATTTTTGCAGCAAAGTAGTTACTTCTCATGTGCGGTTGATCGTACAAGGTTCTAAACATCAATAAAAAAGTCTAATTTGTTAATGTTCTAAATGTAATGAAAGGGTGAAAAGGGTAACTCTTGGTATTACTGTAAGTAAAGAAACGTCAAATTATTTTTTAATTATTTTTCAAAACTTTTCGTGTTACACAAAGTACAAGCATTTTACTGTAAATTATTACAAAATAATAAAAATTATGAAGTGACGTGTGAACATAATATCATTATTTAACTCTTGCTTCAATAAAATTATTGATGTGAATTTGAAAACCACCACAGGCGATGATATTTAAAAGTGGATTTCAAGCACTCTGATTTTACTGTGCAGTAAAGTTTTTAGTATAAAAGTCTTACCCATAGAGTTACACAAAACTTATTGGCCTATAAAAAATATGCAATTAACTATGTAATTCGTGTTATTGTACCAAAATAGTAAGACAAATAGTGTCCGTTCATAATAAACATATTCATAAAGATATTTCACACTGTTTTAAGTAGGTATAGTCAGTATCAATAACACGTTGTTATAAATAATTTAAATATTTGCAAAGAACTTACACTAAGTACATATGGAACTCTATAGGCAAGAAGCTCTAGGACTCATCTTTGATACTCAAATGAATGAAAACACGTGCGTCTTTCTTTAATTAGCTATCCTACGTAGAAAGAGTAGGTAACTCCTATTATATGTACAATTATAAGCTGAAGGTGAGATTTGTGATAATTTCAGTTGAATATTGAAAGCGAGTGGTCTTGAAAACTGCGATATATATTTACAAGACATCGCTGAGCTTAGAGTTGCAAAAGTAGAGTCGTTAATGACTCCTTGGTAGATCGATGGCATAAATACTATCTATTAGAAATTGTAACTGAGTGCCTTTACATAACATCTGGATATTGAACATAGCATCTTTTAAATCCCTTAAACAGTTTAAATCATAAAAAAATTTGGAAATAGCTAATTCTTGCTTCGACCCAAATGGGGAAGCCCAAAGTCGCTCAGCGGCTATGCTCGAGTTTTTGCTGTGATAGAATCAGAAATGAGAATATCCCCAACAGAGCTAAAGTAGGAAGTAGGCCGGCCACATTGCTCGTAGAACCGACAACCGATAGGGGAAAAAGGTTCTCGAATGACGTCCTACTGGTAGAGTACCTACAGGTAGTACGGGACGATCCCTTCGACTAGATGTAGCGACTATCTGAAAAAAATTGTTGGAAGTCGATGGATGCAGCTGGCTCAGGATTGAGGCAAGTGGCTCTCTAGAGGGGAGGCTTATATAAACTTTAGCAGTGGACGAAAACGGATTGTTGACGTAATAATGATGATGAGTCCTCGCTACCAATTCAGTGGTAGTGCAGAAATGTCTTTCGGCTAAGGTTGTAGATTGGCTGACTTCAACATTTACTACTGCTTTATAGTGTCTCAATATCATCATTCTCAGAAATACACCTTAAAATTGATTACATATAAAACGGTCTAACCTTACCTATATATTTATATAACTTTGTACATTCTTATTGCACACTTATGTCTATGGAATGTAGAGTTTACCAAAACATTTATTAGCGTATTACAAAAAAACAAATGCAATTATGCTTATATAACAGCAATAGTCGGAGTATTATAGTATAACAGAGAACATGGTATAAATATGGTTGATAAATAATTACGATTAAACCGACTTGTAAAAGCAACACCGATGCACATCATCAGTTTTAAAACAACTATATGTTATTTTACTAAAGAACAGACAAACGCGTGAAATGTTATATGTATACGAACTTCTCGTTTTTATCGTGGTTAAAAACTTGTGGAAATAAAATCTAACACTTTTTGTTTCCATTTATACTTCAAAAGGTCATCTGTCATCCTATAATAATCGAACCATTCATTTTAAATTTAACTATTTCTAATTTGCTATATATAAATCACAAAGCATAAGTAACTATCGTATATACAAACATAAACACACTCTTCCTTAATTAGAGGCTATGAGAATTAAAGGTACTGGCATGTCACATTGTTAGATACTATTTGGTTGTTATCAATATTACATTTACGGAGTGATATAATCACAGCCATATTGTGTTGATTTAATTTTGTCACAATTTATATACAGTATGGAACAAATGAATTAGGCGTGGCGAGAAAATTCCTTTAATATTGAAACCGGCTAATATTTTGCCAGAATTTATAAAAACTAACATTTGTTAATATGCACTTTTCAGTATTTACGAATGAACAAATTGCGAAAAGATGTTCCGAAAGGGAGGATTGCAAGATACTGGCATGTCTCATAGATATGTGATATGCCAGCACTTTAGTTATTTTTTTGGTAAATGAACATTAGAGCTGCAATTAAAGAATTGCATTCAGTCCTAAAATAGGTCACGTAGGGCTCATATGAACACTTCTACCGTTTTGCCTTCTTGCACTGTGAGCTTCGCAATGCACGTTCCGTTTAGTCCTGGAGAAAAATGCGGCGTTACACCCGATCACTTTACACTGATGCAATGATGTTGCATGAAAGGTTTCACAATGAAATTTCAGACTGGATAAGTTTTTGAAACACTCCCTACACGCTCGACACGAGTAACTTCCATCTCTATTTGGCCGTGGAGGTTCATCTTCGATGCAGTAATTTAATTTTCGTGGTGATGGGGCTGAATAGTTTTGGTTTTGACAACCAAAGGCATTCATATTTGGATGTAGGAAACTCAGCGGTAGAGGAGAATAATTGGGTAACATACCAAAATGTGCGAAAAGAAATGGGTGCTGCGAAAATATATCTCTATTAAGATATGATTCAGGCAATTGTACTGGTGGATACGATGTACTGTATGGTATGTGATGATTAGGGTTTTTTGGTTTGTCAGTTTCTTTTGCTCGATAATATTTATACGATTCTATGTAAGGAACGGCTCTTTCTTCTTCTTTACATCTTGCAATTAATTCTACTTGTTCTCGAGCTTTCTGTATAATTCTGGATGGTGAATCGTCTCGTATCCTCAATTCGTCAGCGAAAAACATCTTTCTGTGAAGGTTATCGTTGGAACTATGCCGATCTCGACCTCGCCTAGATTGAAAAGCAGCTCTACAACCATCAATGTTGCATTTGAACATCAGTTTCAAATGAGCATTTTGATAGTGTGTCTTCAGTACATACACGTTTTGAAACATTTTTCCACAAACTGTACATTTTCTTGGATTTTCGTGATCCATTGGAACATCTGTAGTACTAACAAAGAAACCATTATCCATATGCCCATATATCTGCCCCTGTGCATCTTCTGTCGTGTAATCGAAACTAGATACTGATGATGAAGGAGACCTGTCGCAAAATTCATTCGAGTCATTTACAGACAAATTATATGGTCCTAATGAACTGTGGCCATCGATTTTCGTAGCGATATTCGGAAAATCACCTCTTGAAAGACTTTCTAATCTTTTCAAGGCGTTTTCAGAAGAAAATTGCTCATTACTTTGGTGATCATTTTCATTTGGTTTATACGTGGCGGGTTTATCAATCGGTTCTTGTTTAATTCTTAAGTCTTGGGCATGTGATTCATTTGACTCTTCATGGGCCAGATTATACTCTTGTTTAACTTTGATTTGTCCAGAATTTTCTGATATTTCGTTATTAGACGTATCATTTTGTTCGATATTATCATTTTTAAGCCGTTTTGAATCTGGATTGTCTTCCATTTCTTCAGTTTTGACGATTGTTTGACAACTGTTAGGTTCATAACTATTTGGCAAGCGTATAGGATTAAAATTTTTCCGTTTTCGTGTTATTATTTCTGGGCTTTCTACTTCAGTTTTTCTGTTATCAATACTTTCATTATTGTCACTAATACTTCTTTGATCATAATCTGTCTCCGAATCGTCCACAGATCCATTAGATTTATTGAGACTAGCATAGTACTCACTCGTATCGATATGATCAGTATCCTCGTCATCGTCATCTCCCGCTACAACTACAATGCCATCTTCATCATCAGATTCATCTTTATCTTGGTCTTTATTTTCTCTGGAATCAGATTCTCTACGAAGTAGTTCTTCAGAATCTTTTGATGTCTCCCCCATATGAGCATTATTTTTATATGCCAAAGGAATATTTGAAGAGAATTGTCTCAAATTATGAGGCACATTTAATAACGGATATGATCCGAATGGATGAATGGGATTCATTACAGGTGATATACCTAAGCCTGCAGCATGTGGTGATATAAGAACTGGATGAATTTGTGAACTTCTTCCATCATGTGGTGAGATCTTTCTCCTTAAGTGTGGGGAATGTAATTTAGGGTTAGGATTGGCACTGTGCCTGTTTCTAGATCGTCTTGAACTAAACATCATGCTGCATCCTTCTACAGTACATTTGTGCATTTCCCTTAGATGCACGGCTGAGAAATGTATCTTCAAAGCACCTTTGTCACAAAATGTTTTCATGCACACGTTGCATTGCACTCTCTTCTTACCAGTCGCAGGATTGATGAAATGAGTACCTAAATTTAGAGGTAATTGTGATGCACCCCATTGTCTTTTGGGTGGACTCATGCACTTCCCTAGTAACATATTTCTTGTATTGTGTGCGACATCTACGTATGAGTCTTTGCTTAAATTAAGAACATTTTCTTCTTCAGTTCGTAAGTCACCGGACCTTTCTGTGCTATTTAAGCTGTTGCTGTTTTTATTTTCCGGTATTTCTGCTGGCCTCGCTGACATCTGGGGTAACAAAGCTTGTAACGATGCCAATCCCATAGGATTTTGACTGAGAGCTGCTACCATAGCTGCTGGATGGGTGAACGTAGAAGGCATAGAGATGGGTGGAATGGGTAAATTACCTGGGAATCCAAAATTAAAGAATTGACTTCTCATTAAGTCCATAGTCGCTTTTTCTACAGAACTAATATCATAATTGTTTTTTTTGGATTCATCTTTCTCACTGGATTCACTGTTTTTATTTTTACGAAAATCGAAGGGATGCATATTTTGCAGGTGACTTAAGGGAGAAGAATTCAAAGGACTAGTAGTTGAAAGAGGACTGGATGAGGTAGATAGGCGAATACTGGTATTTGGTGACATTTCTGATGATGTTCTACGACGAGGTGATTGGTTGACAATTGGTGATGTTCTATTGTTGCAAATTGCGGTTTCTTTCTTTTCTGAATCATTATCATCTTCATCCTGCACAGTAGATTTAGTAGTAAGTGGAGTAGTTTTTTTCTCCTTTTCTGGCACTTGTTGTTGATGTTGCTGCTGAAATTTTACGTAATCAAAATGTTGTTTTGCTTCCATCATATGTTGGAGATATTTTATCGACTCTTCGTTACAAACATCTCGTCCAGATTGTTCTATTAATTTTCTGAATTCGGCTTCAAACTTTAATTGATCTAACGCTCGAGAGTCAGGATAAGCCTCAGGTTTTACGTCTGGTCTAATTTGTTCGTAATTAGAGGTAGGTTGTGACGGTGAAGGCAAACCATTCTTCTTATAAATGGGTAGAAGAGAAGTTTTATGAAGCGCTCGTGCTTCTTGAAGCTTAAGAATTTGTTGTAGAGCCATATTGTGCTCTGGACCGCTTCCTCTCCATCTCTCTGTGCTGCTTGACTGCGATTCCTATAACAAAAGAAAATAGTATTTAACATATGTACGACTGAATAGATCAGTGATTTGTTAAATAGATCTGGATATTGCGTGTTATTGCAAAGTTGTTTGGTGCTCCAAATAATATATAATAATCAAGCTCATAAACATTTCGTTCAATCACAAATTATCATGAATGAATACGGCTAATTCTAAAAGATTATCGACTAAGCAAGCCCTAAACACTGGTTGTCCAAACGGCTCTTCAAAATAACTATCAGACCGACACAAAACCACACCTTGCGTTTTCAAAGGCTAATATCAAATTAATTCTGAGAACAGAGAGCAATTGGGTAAAATTGTGTAAAATGACGGTTTCGACTTGATTTGAGAATAGAAAAGTGGTTTCTGTCGCGTGTTTGAAACGATTTAATACCAAAAGTAAATTACTATTCATTTGTAAGCATTCGGGCCGGCGCGCGTTGTCAAAGTTAAGTCTTTCGTTAATTTGACCACACCTCTGAGCTAAATTTAATGTTACGCGATGGTCCTCGAATGATGGACTAAATTAAATCTATTCATAAGTCATGATATGTATTCATAAAAAAAATACGGTAATTTGGGCGTAGATAAAATAGGTAACCGTATTTTTATATGACTGTTACGGAAACATAAAAAAGGTAACTGACAGTACAAGTATTTGCAATGAATATTCATAGTTAACAAAGTTTGTCGTCGTTAACCGTCGTTAAATGTTATACTAATTGTTTTCGTGCAAAATTTTCATACACAACTATTTTTATTACAGATTATAAAATATATACATTTGAAAACCAGGGAGGTCGGTTCTACCGTTTTTGTTAACGGAATGATTAATAATTATATAATTTACAAGCATATACATATATATAATTTACTGTTACGGAAACATAAAAAAGGTAACTGACAGTATCACTTGTACTTTTTTATGTTTGATAAAAGCAAATATAACTGCATATTTAACGTTACCAACGTAACGTTAAATATGCAGTTATATTTGCTTTTATCAGTTCATAATAAAATTAATATCAAATTTTCAGAATAATATTAAAGAAAAAAGTTTAAAGGCAATCCAGAAATAATATTTATCGTAATTGTAAATGTAAATTGTCTTTGATTTCTGTAATAAATAATTTTATTACAGGTTTTCAAATGTATATATTTTATAATCTGTAATAAAATAGTTGTGTATGAAAATTTTGCACGAAAACAATTAGTAGGTATAACATTTAACGACGGTTAACGACGACAAACTTTGTTAACTATGAATATTCATTGCAAATACTTGTACTGTCAGTTACCTTTTTTATGTTTCCGTAACAGTAAATTATATATATGTATATGCTTGTAAATTATATAATTAATAATCATTCCGTTAACAAAAACGGTGGAACCGACCTCCCTGTTTTATACTCTCTCGCAGAACCGCCCTGATTGTCACCCTTTTAAAAACGTTTGTCACTCGATTATAGCGTGTAAGGAACCACTCACACTATCATTACGTCGTCGTTCCTAAAAAGAAACTATATAATGTCGTTTACAACGGACCAATTTTACCATAAACGCGACAATTACCGAAAGATTCCATTTTCTAATCCCAGAGAACGGATAAACATGGGATAATAAAGTGTCGTTTAACAAAAATATACGTCTGTAAGTCCACGGACACCAAATTATAGGGTTGTAACACGAGCAATTTCGTTCTCGTAAGTGCAAGTGGATTTATCTCCGGATTGTGACGTTTTTTGTTTAAGATATCATTTTTATAATAATTGTGAGATGGTTTAATTTAATGGATACCTACAATGTATTCTCGGAATTTATTACAACTCGAGGCACATGTCGACTAATAGGGACCATCAAATTACTGATGGGGATAATTTTTAATTTAGTTTTAAATTAGCCAATAAATCGATTCATGGTGGAACTCTTGTGCGAAAAGCCTGCGAATAGCCTTTACATTGTGACTGAATTTAATTTGAGCAGGACTGATCATTACGGCGCGGCGCGTTTAGACCCGTGGCCGGTCATTACCCAATCGTATTATTACCTAATATATATTTATATACTTTAATTGAATTATGCACGGTGTAAATTATTTAAAAGTTGCAAGGAATTACAGGGAATGGGAGCTAAAGATGTAAATAAAAATCATTGAATCATTATTTGGATGATCTAATGCCAATTGTAGTGCATTAAATAGACTGCTTATGAAAATATACATTTCGAGCCTTCCAGATATCGATTGCACTTTCTTTCGATATGGTATAGTGAAATTTCCATATAAAACATGGTCATATAAAAATCTTCCCCAAAATGCCTTTTTTGCCAAAAATTTGTCCTGAAAACAAAAAATAACCCCTAATTTCGTGGAGAATCTCACAATCTGGCAATGGTCTTTTTTATATTAGAGAGGGGCAAACTAGCTTGTGGGTCACCTGATGGTGAAGTGAAGTGTGGTGGTCCCCACCTCCCATAGACATCAGCAACAAAGGGTCACCGATCCGTTGCCAGCCTTTTTAGGGAAACACAGACTCTTTTTTTTAGATAGCTCGATAGCGTCGTTGCGCATGTCATTCAAATCGAACACGCAGGTTAAGCAACGTCAACCGCAGCCTGTTATGTATGGATTAAGTATGGATGGGTTTATTTATCTCGTGTTTCTCCGTGTTTCGGAGGGCACGTTAAGCCGTCGGTCCCGGCTGTTGTCGATAGATGACAGTCGTTAAGTCAGTGGCCCTCGGGCGTCTTAAAAACACTGGCCACCGCCAATCCGTATTTGAGCAGCGTGGTGGAGTACCCCTTCGGTTGACGGGAGACCCGTATCCCTGCAGTCATCCCACTGAGGTAAGGGTTGATGTGGATGGATGGATAGGCTTTTTTATTGAAGGCACTCATATCGTATTTGTTCGGGAACACCGCTGAGGGCAGTTGATTCACCGTACGTGGTAGAAATTGCCTCAAAAAGCGTACTGTAGTGGATTGCCACTCATCAAGATGTAGAGGGTGAAAATTTAGTTTGTAGCGAGTGGTACGATAGTAGAACTCAGCGGCTGGTATTAAGTTGAACAGCTTCTCCGAACACTCCCATGATACAATTTGTACAGTATACAAAGAGAAGCAACGTCTCTTCGCATACAAAGCGAGTCTAGCCGAGCGGAGATCACTGGGATCGCCGACAATACGAACCGCTCTACGTTGTATGCGATCAAATGGAGTAATCGAATATTAGAAGGCGCGGTTATAAGGACGACGTAACGTGTCATCTTTATTGTACGAAACATCAGCCTTAATATATCTTTAACTAATATTTAGTTAGTTTTCAATTTGATAAATACTGTCCTATAGTAATTACAGGTGCCATTTTCATTCTCCAATGTATAAATAATCTCAAGAGTGACGATTTAGTTTTGTTATTATGAATAATCGCTTAATAGACGTATTACTGAGAGAAACTTCTATATTTACATTTTTATGCAACTAATATGGGAAACAAAGGCCTGGTGGAAAGCAGTTATCGTACGCTTATGGAGAGTGATAACAAAAGGGGCTTCACTTATGCGTTGCCCACACTGTAAAACCATCTACCGCCTTATGAAGAATCTCATGCTAATTCCTTGGAAGAATCTGGGCAGGGAGTTCATTGATAGATTGGAATGACAATTCGTACTAACCTAATTTTCATTAATTTATGTGTTATTGCAACTCTATGTTATATGTACCTACATGGGAATAAATTATTATCCCATTGTGATCGGTAACAGGTTAATCAAAGAAATCTGAATCGTCTATTGACATAGATCAAATGTGGTCGGATCACGTATGTATGTATATATGTCACATTATGATGTTATTCCGAATTATGCACTTGCACCATCTTCAAACATTAAAATGTTATTTTTTTATATATTTTTTTTATTTATCTTCAAAATCTTTAAACATGTAAACGAGACCTTTCTTAGGTTAGGTTACATGCCTTTTGAAATATAATTTCTTGAACGTGCGCGTTTACTCATGATGTTTCATTCACCGTCGTGGAAGTGCCAGATATAGATACGAGTACATAAATGAAAACATGAATTTGGTTGTATATGCCAGGTCTCGAACAGAGGACCACTTGGCACAATAGGCCGTTTCATTATGCACTGTAGGGCGATTCTACTAAAAAACTGCAACTGCACTGCAGCGCGGCGTGTGTCAAAAATGCGTCATTTTGACGTTTCGTCAAGCGATCTGACAGCAGCGACGTTTAACAAACGTCAAAATGTACGCATTTTGACACACGCCGCGCTGCAGTGCAGTTGCAGTTTTTTAGTAGAATCGGCCTACTGGACTATCACTGTTTAATAGAAATATGAGCGTTGACAGATGAGAGATACTATATTTAAAAACTAGTTGAGAATGCGCAAGCTTGCATTGCCAGAGGAACACCTGGCTCGTCAATTATATAACAAATCTTTTTTTTTTCGGCCATTTTGACCATGTTCCTTAAGAGATAGGAACGGTGTTCCTATTCTACTTTTTTATGCTGAATCCGAATCTGAAGTCAAAATTCGAATATAAAAAAAGCGGCAGACAAACGCAAAAAAAAACATTGAATTGTTATATAATTGACGAGCCAGGTGTTCCTCTGGCAATGCAAGCTTGCGCATTCTCAACTTGTTTCCTTTTTAAATAGGTTATGATCGCCCTTTTTCTATCTATTTGTAGCGTCGAATATTTTTATCACTTATTGAACTTTGTGAGTGGTGAACTGGCGGCTAGACAATCAGTAGCCTCCCGTCCCAGCAATGGGATTAGTATGAGTTGATGATGAAATGGACAGACTAAGGATTTAATTATCTTTTGTCCGTGCGACCATGTTTCCGAACGGTCTCCTATAGGCAATCAACCTTCTCGTTTAACTGTGGGAATGTACCGAGTAATTGTCAACAGTCAACAACAAAAAGTGCCGCAAAAAATCGGCCAAAGTCGCGATGTTAAGCCGGGGTTATTGACCTGGGTACTTGACCAAACTGACTACATCTTATTACGGCTGCATAAGGAACATTTTTAAATACTACGACTGCAGTTTACATGATGGCTAAACGCATCTGACCCACGCCTACCGGCGTACTGGACAGGCGGACATATTTCACGGTATTTTTTTAAAGTGTACATTTTCAAAATGCACCTTAATGCAATGACGTTAGGGTCGTTACGGAAAGTGTGTATTTTTTTTTAACGTGGATTTGCGATGATCGTTTTTCGCCGAGGCGCTGTCGTGACATGCCATATTGTTCAGAGCATGATACATGAACGAAACAGGTTTGGGTACATTGAAGTACAAAATGCGTTGCCATTCTCGTAATGACCGTTTTAAATACACACGCGAGAAGATTATATACACTTGTGGGAAAACTTTAGTTTGAGTAACACTGGAATGTGAAATTTGGACCAATACTTACAATTATATACATAAGTATTGGTCCAAATTTATATATAAGTGAATGGTCATTTACAGACCGAATAGTAGGTACTTACATACATCTCAAAGACAACTTGTCCTACGACGCTGATTTTTACAAGACTGATATACTGAAAATATAAATTTAAAAGGAGGTGTTGATATTTTTTTTCACCCGTAAAGCAATGGGGCGCCGCCGGTGTGAGGAAGGAATGGGCCTTGAACTCTGTACGAAGCGGGAAACATAGAAATCTGAAATTTTGCACAGATCTCTGTTCCCTTCGTGATGTAGACAATGTAATCTGATATAAGGATATATATCTGATTTTTTTTTTCAAATGAACACTATATTCCGTGGTATACACGCGGGATACCACGTTGTCTGTCTGTTTGTTAACTTTAGATGACTTAACCTCTTAATAGATCAGAGAAGGATTCAGAGGGCTATTTATTACACAGTCATTCTCCATCATTAATACATTGACAATGGGAAGTTTAAACGGGAAAAGCGACGAACGATACTTTTATATATAAACCAATACCTAGAATCGGCTTAAGTGACAAACTTATCGCTTTACCGGATGCGTTGGTAATTGTCCAAAAGGCCTAGGTGGGCTAGTGGGTATGATGGAGGGCAACTACAAATGCTCCTTTTTGCTAATTTTGTCACAGAAGGTCAAAAATAGTACCTATTAATATGTCTTTATGATTACCAGTGATTATCAAACGTACGGAACTTGAGTGTGCCACTATGTTGGAATGTAATAGGTATGACATGTCAAGTAAAAAGATGTAAACACTGGAGTGGAGTGGTTTATGCGGTTTTATAATTACATAAGTGTGAAGTGTGCTATATTGTCATAGTGGTTAACAAAACATATTTTATAAGGTATCAATTTATTTATTTCATCCTTATGGTTATGGCTGAACATAATAGTTGTGGTCTATACTAGTAAAGTGAGATACCACCATTTTTTATATTAATTTATATTCGTGTACGTGTAAACAATGGGCAGTAAATGTCGTTCATATGTTTTTTCTGCGCAGAAATGGTTTTTAATCTTACAGTACCTACCATTCCTATTTTATCACTCAGACACGTGCAGAAATTCTGTTTTATACTTAGCTACTTATTCTAGCCCCCCTAATGTTAGACGTTTGAATGTTTGATTTACAAAGTGTATCGCAGGCATATTGTTAACTATTAACCTCTGCGTATGTAGTAACTGACCTTCCTTATTCTTATGTTATGGAATGAACTCCCTCGGGAGGCTTTTCCAAATGACTACAACATGGAACTCTTCAAAACAGGCGTAAAGATTTTACAGTTTCGGTATGCTGCAATCTGTAACTATCAGATAGGTTCCACAGTTTTTTACTACCTTAGCGCTATAAACAATGTTATTTTTAATGTACCAACAATAAAACAAACAAATGAACAAATCACTTTTGCACGAACTAGTACCATGTTCAAAGTGCTGCTGCAGCTTTACAATGTCTAGTTCCTACCTAATAATTAGTTACTATAGGATAGTCTGCAACTAACGCGAGTACCTTCACAATTTGTCCATTATAAATGCCCAACTGTTTTATGCGAGGCAATTATCGGTTTTTACCCGCAATTACTTCGTTTGATTCTCGCTTAAAATGTTGCCGAGGGTATTTATCAATATCGTTAACTTATGACAACAATTGCTTCAACCAATTTTTAAGACTCATGAAGTCAGTCGGAATTTCTGTGGCTCCCGCCCCGAGAAGATCCAGTTACGGGCCAGAATAGTGGGTAACGACCTTTACTACAGTAGACAATTTAAGCACTATGTAAACAAACGTAAACTGTTTGTTGACATGGTTACCAACTAAACTTGCGTTAGGTTGGTAACTGTTCTTGATCGCTGACAGTGAGACCGCTACACAGAATGTGACAACTTGTCGCATAGGTATCATTTTACCGCGAATTTTGTTTACAATCGTATAGCATCCATCGGCGCTTATCTTTTGAATATGACGATTTCCAATGTTTCTTCTTCTTTTTTCTCTAGAGTTATTCTATTCTAATATCTCTCTATTATATATTTACATAGAAAGAGTGACAGATAAATTAGTGTAGGTATATCGCAGCACTAATTATGAAGAATAAATGATGGAATATTTTCAAATCGGCATATTAGAAAAGGTTGTTGTTTAAAGACGTCGTTTGGCAAACCTCCATGTTACATTTGTTAAAAAGAACCGATAAAATTACCTCGTAAGAAGGAAGTAACTACTTATAGCTTTTTAAGTAGGTACATGTTGTATGTCCTGACTCGGTCTTTTATTTCACTTTAATAGCGCTCTTTTGAGTATTGTACATAACACAAAACTGCGGCCCACGTGAGAGATTTCCAAATACCTATTTACATTATTTATAGTGGTATAAGTAGTTACATTTCGTATGAAAATTTGAGATTCCGTTTCAATAGAGCTGCGGCTTAAATTTCCATACTAATTATCGACAAAAACTTTACGCAGCAGTAACGTAAATCGTTCTAAAACTCAGACAACTGATATTTGTAAATAAGAAAACCGTTGGTAACTCACCTACCCACTACTGTTTAATAGTAAAAAAAAATTAAGCAATTCCTCGTTGCACTTTCAAAACGCGTCTTACCTCAAATCATCGCGACATGCTTTCACTGATAGACACTGAATCATAATCCGACATGACAATGATAATTAAATTAATGGTGTTCCGAACCGACCACCCACACCGGCCGGCCATTGTTAAACGAATGACAAATATTGAAACAATCGCCGTGTTTGATGTCTGCCATGTACACGCCGCGCAGTATTGATGGCAGCAATTATGGGGGTATTACGCAAAATGTGCGCCGTTACGGTGAAAACAGAACGGCGTGAGGGATGAGAAACATTTTCGGGGTTCCATACTTCAAGGGCAAGATGCCGTTTCGTCCGTAAGCTCTTAACTACATATAGAAGTATGAATATTCTTATTAAATAGCTAATCATTCAAGGGCAAGATGGGTGCTCTTTTAATATTATTCTGCTATCTGTCCGTCCGTAAGCTCTTACCATATACCTAGAAGTATGAATATTCTTATTAAATAGCTCATCGAATCCAGACAACTAACCAGATATTTTGAAAATGTTTATCTACGCGAAGAGGTAAGCTTTTTCAATATTCTGAAAGTTATGTAGAATTTAAAGTCTTTTAAATATAGATAATTTTTGAAACTTTCATAAAAAGCACTTTGAGACCAACTGGAATTGATTTTGTTTTGGCTTAGATTTGAGTCTAGATTGATCGATTAAGATGTAGGTCAGGTGCGAGTAAAGATAGAAAAGAATTGAATGGTTTTTAATTATAAGAGTACCTACTCAGTTTAAGGAGAGACTTTACGTCCCTTTGTTTGGTCTACCGATTCCTCAACAGAGGAAACCGGTACTCGACGCATGCTGAGTGTTACGCGAAGACTTTGTTATACAAGTCTCAAGTCAGATCGCACATGAAGTACATCTTTGGGCGGGAGTACCTGGATACCAATTTTGTGAGAATAGTGTGAGAGAGTAAGTGTAGAGACGAGCTGTGAGTTTAAAGACAGATTTGCCTCCGTTTATGTGTTCTACCTATTGTATAGGTATAGGTAACGCATTGTTTTCCGAAGATTTGTTCGATGTAGGTAATGCTAATAGCTTCCTTCTACAACCGCAACGCTCGCTGATTGCGGGGAATTTATCCACACACACTGAACCTGCAATGATGCGTACTGTGCGGTTCCAGAGAACTTCTTCTTCCGAGCACTTAAGTTGTGGAATGAAGTTCTGCTTTCCCAGGACGACAGCAAAGTGTTTGTCAAAAAAGGCAATGTAGTATGAGTGACGCTGTTGGTGTTGCAAATGTCCGTAGGCTACGGTAACTGTTTACCATTGGACAGGCCGCTCGTTTACCACCTTTGTGGTGTAAAATAACTAGCACGGTCTTGTACTCTTTCGGACTTTATTTTTGTTATTCAATACATGAGCTTAGATTTTTTGTTACGAAGAAACGTTGGAAATCGCAGTAGGTACACAAAAGAAACATGCAGTTATATGATTAATCAAGTAGCTAAATTAGTAAAAAGTAGCTTGTATAGCATTAAGTCCGCCGTTGTACACCTGTGTGCATAAAGTTTAAATAAATAAATAGATTAGTCACGGCTGGCACTTTGAGACACGTATTTCTCACTGTCACATTACTGTGCTTAGGTTCGAAAAATGCTTTGAAAAATGATGATGCTTTCGCTCTAACCCGTGCGATGTTATTTGTGTTGTTAAATGTTCAAAAAGCCTAAGCGAGTCGGCCTACCAATATATCTCTCTATTTTGTTTTAATATTTCAGACCGTGACCAAATTTAGGATTCACCTCGTGTAGACGTCATCGTGCAAGACTCCGGTGGCCATGGAATGCCAAATAAGTAGTCTCGTGTAATTACTAAGACCCATTGTTGCCACTGTTGTCGATAGATAACAGTCATCAAGAATACTTCGAACGATTTGATAATACTGGCCTCTGCCAGTGGCCTACATCCGCAATAGAACAGCGTAGCGAAGTACCTATGCTCTAAACACTTTGGGTTGAAGGAAGACCCGTACTCTAACATCCTTAGTACCCATTATTAACAAAGAACACCAACTAAGGACACATATCGAAATGCGTAAAAGACAAACTCGCTGCATACCTATATGCGATATTGACGAGCTCGGTGGCTTAGTCGTGAATGACGCGACTTTGACACCAACGCTCGTGGGTTCGATTCCCACACAAGACAAACACTTGTGTGCATGAACATGTCTGTTTATCGTGGTCTGGATGTTTAAAGACAGGTAGGTTGCATCAAAGCAACCCGTCAAAGTAGGTACCTCCACCTCACAGAAAACCGCAGCCAAATAACATTTCCCTAGAGGGTTGTTATGTTCCTGCGTGTGAGTGAGGTCACCAGTAAGCTCCTAAGGAGTTGCTGTGTAAACAGCCGAGGAGGCATCGTTCGAGTGATACTTAATATATTACAAGTGTTAATAGGCTACGGTAACTGCTTTAAATCAGGTGGGCCTGGTGGTGGTGCATGAATGCCTCCCAACGTTGTATAAAAAAAAAATGCGTATAATTATGTACCGAAATGATTGCATAGGAATTTATTAGCCTATTAATTTAGGTAACCTAACTAGATATATAAGATTCGTGTTTCGCATAATATCGAAACTGTAATACTTACTAGCTAGGCTTTGGCTATATTGTGATGTGGGTTCTTAGGTTTTACTTATGAAACCTCAACATTTCCGAGATAAAAAGTGGACGTAGGTTCTGACTGCAAAATTTCATCAAAATTCATCCGTCTAGACTACCGTCTTCGCGAGAAGCACAACGGACAGACAGACAAAAATTTTAAATACCACTGTTTTGACTTATCCGAGTCCCGTTGAATCTCACTTTATATAAATATAATAAAAAAACAAATAATCACGTAGACACAACCCGACCCTGCTACGATTTAATTATATGTAGGTACTAAGTACAGATATAATTTTCAATTAATTTTGATTATTAACATCGTTATAAACTAATAAATTAGGTCTAAGTCTTTTCCTTGTGCTACGATTTACAATTCGAAATCATGAGCACTCAATTTTCGGCATGCACCAGCCAGTCGAAATAGTACGTGTGATCAACGTTAGATGGCGTTAGTAGTATCTGCGTTGCGCCAAAAATGGTCTAAAAATTTGCCATACTCGCTTAACATTGCGTATTGTGTGATGGCTAAACTTAAAATAACAACTTAAATTTTATGCATTAAAGTCTGGAAGTATAAGGAAAAATGTAAGAAAAAATAAATAAAGAACCAGAAGTTTAAGTAATTAAAAATAAAAAACGGTGATAGTCCAATGGATAAGGAATCAGCCTATTGATCAATTGGTTTCCTGTTTAAATCCTGACATGTATCACAAAACTCGTCTTTCCGGATTTATGTGGCAAGTGATAATTACAAATATGTACGTATTTGTAATTATCACTTGCCCGGCGGTGATAGAAAACACCGTGAGGAAACCATTAGATACGTCCAAAATATTATATTTTCAAAAAGTTGTGACCTAACATAAGAAAGGTCTAGTTTTCCCTCTGCATCGTGGAGCTCTGACGGCAGTCGCTCTATGTCAAAATCTGTATTTTTGCCAAATCCGTAGGCTCATGGAATTGGGAGGATAGGTACACTACGTACCTATCCTCCCAATTCTAATGGATTAGGAAACGGAATAACATTAAGAAAAAGAAGTCTAGAAGTAAATGGAAAAGCAAATGTGCGTACTCCAGTAATTCCTAACTAAGCAAATGTTTTATTACAATGCAAAAGTGTATACTTGTTGTTTAAGACAGGCCTATCCTCACATAATCATTGCTACATTTTGGAGTCTACAAAATTATCTTCCGAAACGATCGATTACCTTTAATGGGTAATAGAATGTAATGATATACCATAGTGGACAGTATGGTAACAGAGAGCGGCTTATCGTAATCTTGGCTTAAGGCGCCTGCACTCGTTAAGGATATTAAATAATAATTGGCCAACGGTCAGGGTCAAATATCGGAGAATAAATGTGGACGACATTCTCTATTTTATTCCGTACATCAGAGTGAGGTAGGTAATTTAGATTATTCGCATATTAGGTAACTGTCTTCTTTTTACCGTTATACCGTTTCCTAATAACATAAGGTGTGGCGGGGTCCGCTACCTAAGCCTAAGGAATTGACGAACATATAGATTTTCAAATGAAGCGAATGCCGTCACATGTCTTTCGAAATATAATTTGTTGGCCATGAGGCAAGCAGTGTAGCTGTCTTCTACTTATAAATACTAGTAATCCTGAAACTGGTACTAGGTACATATAATTATTATGCATTTCTGAAATTACCTATTTTGACAAACTCGGTGGCTCAGTCGTGAATGACGCGACTTTGACACCAACGCTCGTGGGTTCAATTCCCACACAAGACAAATATTTGTGTGCATGAACATGTCTGTATGTCTTGGTGTGGATGTTTTAAGAGAGGTAGGGCGCAGCAAAGCAGCCAGTCTGCGGAAGTACCTCCACCTCATAGAAAACCGCAGCCAAATAACAACTCCCTAGAGGGTTGTTGTGTTCCTGTGTGTGAGTGAGGTCACCAGTAACTCCTAAGGAGTTGCTGTGTAAGCAGCAGAGGAGGCATCGTGCGAGAGATACTTAATATATTATAAGCATTAATAGGCTACGGTAACTGCTTTACATCAGGTAGGCCGTATGCTGTATGCCTCCCGACGTAGTATAAAAAAAAAGAACTGACGCTTACCACAACTGTCACTTCCGACTGCTAGCTAACCGCCGCAGTGGATAGAGCCTCAAACATGTGCTACTATCTAAGAAGTTACTCGCGATATTTCGCCTTTTAACACTTCTACATCAGGAGTATATAGCTCTCTAGGTAGCAACTTAAGCTGGCTGAGGGTCTTCTGGATTTTAGGTTTCCACTTCGAGCTACTCGTATATAGAATCTACCTATATCACGCCCAGTCCCTTGCGAGGAATATAGGCAGTAAAACCCGAGCGCATTGGTGAAGTTACGTATTATCAAGGATGCCTACCACAGGACCTCATCATAATGGTGTCGTTTACATTTTTTTTACAACGTCACCACCATAGTGGAGTTCTTATACTATACTTATGCATTTATTGTAATCAATTATTATTTCTATTTTAATTCGTAAGATTTATCTGTCTAGATACATAAGAGAGAGCGATTGAAGTTAAACAAAATGGCTAACGCAATGACGAGTCTAGTTTGTTTTTTAGTTTTTATTGTTAGTTTTATTCTAAATGATAACGTTTGAATATACAATTTCAGTGTTCTTATATTATAATTTAAAGACGGTTTAGCAATAACAATGAAGACATAAATTATTAAACGTAACCACAGAGGTGTGTATTTATTTTATACAACGTCGGGAGACATACAGCCCACCTGATGTAAAGGATTACCGTAGCCAATGTATGAATGCTTGCTATTAAGTATCACTCGCGCGATGCCAGCTCTGTTACTAACACAACTTCTTAGAAGCTTACTGGTGACCTCACTTACACGCAGGAACACAACAACCCTTCAGGTAGTTATTGTTTGGCTACGGTTTTCTGTGAGTTGGAGGTACTTAAGCAGACGAGCTGCTTTGATGCGCCCTACCTCTCTTAAAAGCATCCAAACCAAAACAAACAGGTATCAAACCCACGAGTGTTAGTGTCAAAGTAGCTTTACTAACCACAGCGCCACCGAACTTGTCAATTACCTACACCTAGATGCGTATCTATACCTACAGTTTGTAGAGTTCTTAACCGCAGCCGTCTCACCTTTGCTATAATATCCACGCCCCTAACAAATTTCAATCGTAATCGCAATTTCACTGTTGTGTTGTAGCGTATTTCATTGTACCTTCAACAGTGGTTGTCTTTATTAATCACTCAACATAACGGGGTCAGAGCTCTGCCCAGCTTCCTAAATAATCTAACGGTATAAATTAGCCTCGGGCTTGTGTGTGATGTAAGGTTGCTTTATGCTCTTTGTCTATGGTCTTCATAATAGTCTGTCCAAACTATTCTAAAGAAATATAATGTTATTCTGTATCATAAAATACACTTACTATTTAACTGACTACAAAAAAGGAGAAGGTATTTGAGGAGTATGTTTTTTTATACCCTTGGTGGGTGGGGTGTTTCAAAAAAGGTTTTAACCCATTGAAACAGATATACAATGCGATAGTGGAGTGTAGGAGCCGAGGAAGACCAAGACACATCTACCATGACCAAATTGGTCGTGTTTTGTCAGAAAGTGATGTCAGGAGCCATAGAAATTGGTAAACATGCATAAAAAGAGCTATGAATGTTAAAGAAGCTGAAAAGGTGTGTGAGGAGTGCGTTTTATGGCGCTCAGTTCTCTCCGATTCTCCCGCAAGGGACCTGGCTGAAGATATACATAACATTGTTTGTTATGTGTTTTTTTTTCTACTAAGCATTAAATAATTTATTTATTAATTTAATCAACTTGTAAATTTATGTTATTTGCTTGTTAGAAGATTATTCCTCAAAGTAAGTATTCGAAGTCTATTGAATATACACTATATTACTAGTCACTACGAAAGGGTTGGAACGTTATAAAGCGATGTTGCATTATGTTGGTATTAACTAAGCTCATACCTATTAGTGAAGTGGCCACGCTGAGAGCAAAAGCCTCTAGGTATATACCATCGGATTGGCTTGTCAAATTGGTTCTAAGTGTCAAGAAAACGTCAATTGAGTGTCTAATGGCTAAAATTGACAATACATGCCGGTAGGGGTAAGATTGAAAAGTATAATTCCTGATACAAATGCCGCTTCGAATCGGCCCAAAAATCTTTATTTTTTTATACAACGTCAAAAGGCACACAAGCATACCTGGTGTAAAGCGGTTGCCGTAGCCTATGAACGCTTGTAATACATTAAGTGTCACTCGCGCGATGCCTCCTCTGCTGCTAACACAGCAACTCCTTAGGAGCTTACTGGTGACCTCACTCACTCGAAGGAACACAACAACCCTCTAAACTCTCTAGGGAGTTGTTATTTGCAGCTGCGGTTTTCTATGAGGTGGGAGGTACTTCCTTAGACGGGTTGCTTTTTTATGTGAAAGCCTCTCTTTCTGTCATTTTTATGGGAAATCCTGTCAAATGCGTAAAATAAGTATCAGAGGCAAATCTAACTGAAATCTCTCCGCACAATAACCTCAGAACTTTAGTGACAAGCGATACCATAGTCGCTCGTACAGAATAAATTATGAGCGCGCATGAGAATTATAATTGCGCAGCGAAATTATTAGGTGCAAACTTATATTGTGGCCTGAGGGCTGCACGCCACTTATCTGATGTGTGAGGACTGAGGAGTGAGTGATGGCCCTCCAGATACCAAATTAGCTGGAATGCGGATTTATTAAATTAAAATAATCAAAAGGTGTTGATGTTAAGAAACTCATGACGTAACTTTGCATCTTTTTTTTTATACAACGGCGGGAGATATACAAGCATACGGCCCACCTGATGTAAAGCGGTTACCACAGCCTATAAACGCTCGCAATACATTATGTATCACTCGCGCGATGCCAGCTCTACTGCAACATAGTAACACCATAGGAGTTTTTTTTTTATACAACTAGATTGGCAAACGAGCATGCGGCCCGCATTAGATGGTTACCGCAGCTATTGACGCTCGCAACACCACGGGGATGTTACACACGCGCTGCCAATCTTGTGACCTAAGGCTGTTTCGTCGCAGTATCCAGTAATTTCTCTGCCATATCGCACCCTTCAAACCGGAACACAGCTATATTAATATAGCTGCTGGGCGGTAGAAATAGATAAGACACAGGTACCCACGCAGACGACTTTAGTACAAAGTCTCCTTCTGGTAAAGCTTACTCGTAATCACACTCACACGCAGGAACACAACAACTCTCCAGGGAGTTGTTATTTGGCTGCTGTTTTCTGTGAGGTGGAGGTAATTCCCCAGACGGGCTGCTTTGATGCGCCCTACCTCTCTTTAAAATATCCAGACCAAGACAAATAGACGTGTTCATGCACACAACTGTTTGACCTGTGTGGGAATCAAACCCGCGAGCGTTGGTGTCAAAGTAACGTAACAGCGCGTTTCGCCACAGCGACACCGAGCTCGTTAAAAGGTCTGTAGATACTTCTATGTACTAAAGAAATAATTTAACAAACTTTTTTAGTACGCGTCGCAGAGAAACAAGCATGCGGCCCGCCTGATGTGAAGCAGATATGTTATTTGCTTGTTAGAAGATTATTCCGCAAAGTGGGGAATTCGAAGACTATTGAATATACACTATATAACTAGTCACTATGAAAGGGTTGGAACGTTATAAAGCGATGTTGCATATGTTGGTATTGACAAAGCTCATACCTATTAGTGAAGTGGCAACGCTCTGAGCAAAAGCCTCTAGCTCATCGTAGTTTATTTGGTACAAAGTAGTGTTAAATCCTTAAATAGCAATTTCTTAGAAGCCTATACCTCGCTCACTAGCAAGAAGGAACATAACCGGAGGTTTATTTCTTTACATTTTTTTATAAATGAAAATATTCTTCCCTTGTCAGGCTGCTCATTATTATTATTTTGTTATACAACATCGGGAGGCATACAAGCATACGAATCACCTGATGTAAACTGATTACTGTAGCCTATGAACGATTGTAATAGGTTACAATTAGTATCAATCCCGCAGTACGACCTCTGCTGCTAACATAGCTACTCCCTAGGAGCTTACTGGTGATCTAACTCACACGCAGGAACACAACATCCAGAGAGATTTTATT
Organism: Pyralis farinalis; assembly: GCA_947507595.1. Taxonomy (NCBI): domain Eukaryota; kingdom Metazoa; phylum Arthropoda; class Insecta; order Lepidoptera; family Pyralidae; genus Pyralis; species Pyralis farinalis. The sequence continues at coordinate 24,484,132 of OX382274.1, forward strand.
TGGCGGCCGTTTTCTGTGAGGTGCAGGTACTCCCCCAGACGGGCTGCTTTGATGCGCCCTACCTCTCTTAAAAGCACCCAGATCAAGACAAACAGACATATTCACGCACATAAATGAACCCATGAGCCTCGGTAATAAAGTCGCGTTTCTAACCACTGCGTCACCGAGCTCGTTAATCATTAAATCCCTTTGGTATATACATCGAGACTAGGTATGCCCACGACACGTTTTACATACTTTTATTTCACTTCACTTAAGCACAATTTTCTCTTTCTCCCTATCTTGACTAATCATAATAACTTACTCACATAGTTTCCAAAACATACAATTTTGAAACGTAGGAATTAATTACATCTTACGAGATAGTTTACAAAGCAATAACTTAAGCCTCTCAAAGATACGATCATAGCGTTGGGTGTTAACTTAACGCTTCATCATTTGCGACGTAGGCAGAGCTGCTTGCGACACAACACGTGATTTAATGCTCGCCGTGTTTGGTAGTTTTTAGTATTGGATAATAATTATCGTACCTATAGGAATATAATTTGAACGTTTATTTTCGGATTTTGTATGTCAATAAATGAAAACTACCCCGATGAATGAGTACACACAGCGACAAAGTCATGTTAGACACTTGCATTACCATTTTCAACTCTTATTGCGTGCGCCCATAAGAACAAAGGTCAAACAGTCTAGCTTGAGGAGTCAGTGTGTATTCGGACATTCAGAAGTAGGTACTGTTAAATCCATTTTAAAGTTATTTCATTTTATTATCAAAGTATTCAATTGTATACCCGTATTTCAATATTTATAATTAAGTGGATAGGGATAATTATCGGATTTAGCTTTCTCACTCCGCAATTTCATGGAGGAGCATCTGGTTATGGATTAAAACGTGTTCTGCAGTTTTGTGGAACTTGAGAAAGCATTTGGTAGGTTTGTGCGAAAGGATCGCTGGGACATACCTATTGCATATATGGGGTTGACTAATAATCATTGTTGAGAGAGCATGGAAGTGGAATAAACGCTATCGATATATGAGTAACGCTTGTAAAGATGATATAAGAAAGAGTACTAGTCAAGCAGTAGAGTTTGTTTCTTTGTTCAAAGCGTTAATCTCTGGAACTAAGAGTCGGATTTGAAAAAATATTTTTGCTTTTGATATAATTCTTTGAAGTTTACAGATTATTCAACTTCACAACACGACCATTTGTAACATAGGAAAAATAAAGTAAGAAAAAGCAGGATACTGGGATACGCGCGAACGAAATCGCGGGCTGTAGCTAGTAATAATAAATATCACTGCGTTGTGTGCATCTAGCTCTCTAGCATTCAATACGGATCTAATCACAGATTGGTGCGTCTTTAAATTTGGTTTCCAAGCACTATTGTACTCGTAAGTACGTGCCTATCCCAACAAAACTATTGTTGTACTACGCATCTGTACTTGGCAGATAACCAGCTATCAGCCGCCCTACGACAGTTAACCTTGACCTAGATCGATCTCCATCTACTTACTTACAATTATTATAATATCCGTAATTACTAAGTATGTACTTTTGTTATCATTACAAACTGTTTCATAGTATAGAGTTTTTGAAAGTGGTAATGGGTCATATCCTAGAAGCGTGCTTGTTGTGACCCCTGCCAATGTTGTGGATTACAATTATTTCCCTACACCGTGCTAATATACGGAATAGGGCTTCCAAATTGAAAGGTGATGCCTGGTGACACATGAAGGATGAATCCTCTGTGGCAAGAAAGAGGAAAGCAAGTTCAGTTTGTATCATATATGAGTCATAAATCGTGTAGAAAAAACGTAAAAGAATAAGTCTAAATGTGGAAGAGATGACCACAAAATTCAAGGCTTATGAAAGGAAATACGAAAATCTTATGAAGAGAGGTAAGGTAGTCTCGAGTTAGTTTGTCTTGAATAACGGAAAGTCAGCGGGATTGATAGGTCTGAATCCTAACTTGAAATGATCGAATTAGGTGACGGTGAAGTTCGGGACGCTTTCTGGTTCTTGAGAGTCACTAGAGACTCAAAAAGGTTGTAATGAATTAAACATACACAGTCGTGGAATAGGTACATTTGAATAAATGCAATTGGATCACGGATGGAACCACCACCAACCACCAACTGTAGGGAAATTAATTATATCAGCTCAGCAGCAAAAGTGTACGAAAAAGTAGTTGGGAGGGGCAATTTGATGGAATGCTGTGGGACGCACACGGAGTTTTCCGAAATTAAGAGGATGGTACGTAAGTTTCACTCACTCCTCAATATTAATGCAAAGTATTTGGGAAGGTTTTCTGTGGCTTTGCGCACATTCGTTATGCACAATGTGGTACCTACTAATACCATCGCTAATATATAGCATAAAAGTAGAATAACGCAGTTGACATTAGAGTTGTGTGTAAAATCTGGGGAGTAACACAGTAGATTGCTTTTGTAATGATGATGTTAGAAGAAAGAACGTCGGTCTGTAAGAGAAGATGAGATCTTCACATATGAACACACTTATATGCATTCTCTATTGTTTCGAAAGTGTAATTCGAATGCATGATGAAAGACCAGAAACAGATGTACGAATCAAAATCGAAATAATGTTGAAGCCAAGGAAGACCCAGACTTAGTTATCACGATCAATTTTGTATTGTTTTATCAAAAGCTATATGATTTTTTTTCGGAAACATTTTTATTTTGGAAAGGTTAATTACTATTGACTTAATTCTAGCGTAATGTAGCGGTCGTCATAAGAGTAAGCCAATATCAAATTCATGTAGGTACTAGGTAATATTATAATACAATTCATTCTTGTGGCAATTTTATTTTGCTTTTAGTTTTGGTATAAGTAAATCGTTCTAGATATTTTTTTTTCTACAGGCAAATTTATGTTGATGAATAAATCTGAGCTAAAATAATAATCAATAGTATGGAAATTATTATTTAAAATGTTAATATTTAGATGTTTAATTCAATAAAGGAGATGAATAGAAGTCTTATGATGACACAAATAATTGTAATCACTTTTTTCCTAAACAAATGAAAATACGTGATATAATTTTAACAAAAATATAACTTAATATTTTTCGACTTCATTCAATTCAAAGCAAACTTACTAATCATGAAACTGTTGTACTTATATATATATTAAATTGTTATCAAAATACACAACTATGCATACGACAACATTTTCTTTTGTTACTCTTACATCGCCATATTGCATGTGTATATATGTTACCCACATTACATTAATCTAATACTAAGGTAATATCTGAAGACTTTAACATAACGTCGTGGTCAAACAGAATTTAAGGCGCGCTAGAATTCAATCTGCGTAATGGCAAGTCCCGAGCTATGCATTTTGTTGATGGCAGTCATTTATTTCAATATCCACCTCACCTATAATACCTGGATGCCCTGGGAACATTATATGGGGCAGCCTACAGCTATGCTTGCAAATTTCACTTTAGTTGAACAGTATTAGACATAAAACAGAGTTGCGAGTTGTGCTTCAAACTGATTATAATGTAATATTGATGGATAAATAAATATGCGGAACACAATGAAGGTCAATATTTTGAAATAAATTTGCTGGATTGCTTTGTGATCTATAATATATGTACTCAATGTTTATTAAGTTTAAAATAATTATTTCGGTGGCAATGGGCTAAAATGTTGTTTTGTGATCCTAAATTTGGATATGTAATGTTTATAAGTTTGAAATAATTATTAATTTTGGTAGTAATGGACTTAAATGTAATATATCGGAGAAGATAAGCGATACAATTAGTTTTTATTTTTGTTGATTAACAAGCGAAGAGAATTCGCGTGTATTTAATCAGCTGAGACCCTAATGTCTCAGATTTAATATATTGATTATAATTACTATCATCTTTTCACCAGAGGCAGACTTTGTACAAAAGTCGTCTGCTTGGTTACCTCTGTCTCACCTATTTCTACCGCCAAGCAGCTATATTTTTATAGCTGTGTTCCAGTTTGAAGGGTGAGATATGGCAGAGAAATTACTGAGTACTGTGACGAAACATCCTTAGGTCACAAGATTGGCAGCGCGCGAGTAACATCCCCGGGTGTTGCGAGCGCCAATAGGCTGCGGTGACTGCTTACCATCTAATGCGGGCCGCATACTTGTTTGCCAATCTAGTTGTATAAAAAAATATCATAATCTTTCAGAACTGTCAACACGCTTAAAGCCTGACAAATTGTAAGCTTCTTTGTTGTGTGCTATACCTATCTGAAATTGCTTTCACGGTTCAAAAATTCTTTCGTTATTTACCAGAGGACCTCCGAGGGACCAGTATATTTTAGTTCCAAGCGGGAAACTCTATAGTAAAGTCTACTGTAGTAGTAGCGGACCATTTTACGTTAATATTATGTAAGAAATAATACCGTAACATGCTATTATGACACGGTATTATTTCTTACATAATATTAATATTTATTTTAATAACAAATATATAATGATAGCGATTAAGCAGTGATAGCCCTGTGGATACAGACCTGGCATAGTGACCAACAGGTCCCCTGTTCGAATCCTGGCTACCACTACATTTGTGTTCTCGGATTTATGTTGCACATATTTGCAATTATCACTTGCTCGGCGGTGAAGGAAAACATGGCGAGGAAACCCGCACGTCCAAGAAATTGTATTTCGAAAGACGTGTGACCTTACCTAACAATGATCTGGTCTTCCCTCTGGGTTGCAGAGATCGGACGGTAATCGTTCCATGTAAAAATCAGTATCTTCGCTAAATTCTTAAGTTTAGGTAGCGGACCCCGCCAAATCTGATGAATTCCGAAACCGAATAAGGCTAAGAAGAATGATCGCGATTAAGTTAAGGATCAGAGTTACCAAAAGTCAAGTTTCAATACTGTTTTTTCAAGTATATTAATATAGTAATACGTTTCGTGACAAGACCGATAGATATTCTTAAGTTCTTCAATTACATCTATATCCAAAAACCCGGTTTATGAAGGCACCTGCCAAGACTGTTTTCCAATGCGCCCGCGGCGGTTCGGCGCAGCGCTCGGCGGCAGTTCGGGGAACTAATGGAGTCACGCTTGGAGCCGACATCTGCTGGAAGGCTGTTGTGACGGCGTGATGCCTAGATTTATGGCGAGATACAGAATTAGATAACATATTAGTCGACATTTAATCACATCTAAACTAGAAAAAGATATGATTGAGTTATCTGTTTTTCAATCTTTTTACTATAATTCGTTTGCCAAGCAAAAATTGAGTTTATATTGTTTATATGCTGTGCTCATGACATTACTAAAAAATAAGGTTGAGAGCCTTAAAAATCGTTGTGTTCGGCGCGTATTTGGTCTTCGGTGTCACAAATGACCACGTCGACGAATGTTATATTCGCTTCAAGTATCTTTCTGTAAGATTTTTCCGTAACTGGTACCTACATACCTACTGTCCCTACATTATTATTTATTGTTTATTATACATTGTTTCCATTAGCTCTACGTAAAATACCAATCTAACCACGTAAAACATTAATTCCCATTTCACATTGAACTACATGATCGTGCTTTGCACACGCCACCAATTTCTACTCATTGTCCTTCTCAGTCTAAGCAGCGAATTTCTGCAATGCTCTACCATTAATATTCTGAATGCTCTAACTCTATCTTCATTCAAAACTCTTATTAAATCCTAGTCCTTTTAATTGTCTCAATTTCTTTTCCACCTTGGTTTTTGTTTATTTGTTTTTATTACTATTTAATATGTATTTTATATATTTGTGTATTTATAAGAATATGTAATAAAATGGCGAAAGTCGAAAAATAGACAATCATAACCTTAGTGAATGACTTTCGCATGTACAACATATATGTCATTACTCTTGCCAAACGATTCCGTTGATTCACAAAATTTCCACATTCAGACCCAATTAACAATCTTAGTCATCGTTTTGCGAACATATAAAGTAAACTGTAAAAAAAATTACACCGCTCGAGTGCGTGTGTTATTCCAACCGCATCTGTTATGTTTCAACTCAACAAAAACACAGTACATCAACATCTTTGACTTTGAAGTGGGTGGCTGGTGATTCTTGACACATTTTCCTGAAACTGATGCTCTCTTGACGTAGCATTACACGAGACGGTCACAAAGAACGAGTAGTTATGTACAGAAAGTTCATTCCATTAATGCCGAAGCGCCTGCCCGGGTACAGTAATCTCAGCACAAGTTATTTTATCAATGATTTTCACGTCAATTGTAAGACGCTTTCTCTCGCAAAAATATTTATGTTTAAAATAGGATAGAATCCTTTTTCATCTTTAGCTTAATGTAGGTTTTAACAAAACTTAGGTTTTAACTTTTTAAGATGCTCCGTTGGTTCAGAAACAATGGAAGAAATAATTGTGAAACAAATAGGTATACAACGCAAAAGTAGAAGGATGTAGGAGCCGAGGAAGGCCAAGACCTTGACCAAATTGATCGTGTTTTATCAAAAAGTGCTGTCAACAGCCTTAGAAACCGGCGAGCGTGCATGAGAAGAGCAATGAATGTTAACGAACCGAGTCACGCGGCGCTCGGTTCTCTCTGTCTACCCCGCAAAGGATTTGGCGTGAAGATATAGATAGATAGGTGTTAACAAGAAAATTCAGTAAGAATTTCTGTTGTACGCAACTACTGTTGAGGATAGAAATACTAATCGAACAAATACATTAGCAAGATATAGACCCTCTGTGTTCCAATGTGTATGAATCAGTTTATGATTGTGATGTTTCATATCATTTATCACATCGATGTTTTGCAGTTCTTGTTTCTGATAAAGAGTTATAAACGTCTTATAATATACATACCTACTTATAATAGAGTTCTGAGTGATATTTTCCAAGCGTTGTGATTTCGAAGTAACGCATTTGAATTTATTGTGTTTGGATTATTTGTTTACATTGCAATCTTACTTTTGCAGGTTGTTACATGTGTTTACGTAGTTATTGATAATACAAGTATATATATTCGTTTATACTATACACACCTCCTTTAAATGTTAGAACATTTTCATATTATGTCGATTCTCTTCAAAATAATCAATTAAAATTAGACTTCAATTCTAAAGTCACTAGTCCTATCTCTTTATAACGGCGGCGCTCTTTATAACCTTTAAATTTGATTATTTAACCTACAAATGAAATTACATGTGACACGGTAAGAACTGATTTTCTTATCGTACATAAAATAATTAAGTTTAGATGACGTCAATTTATTCGAAACCCATGCAAGCACATTTCATGTCTTTATACCAATACAATCTAGTAATTCGTCATCTTCTTGTTAGGAAACCATTAAATTACTGTTATATTAGAATGGATCTACATTACAAATTAGATAACATATAAACTCAACATGTAATTTACGTTAATTATTATTGTGTCCAATTAAAATTGTTACTGCAACAAACTAACAAACTTTTGTTATTTTCATGTTTTTATTTTATCATGATTACTATTACGAAAACATTTATTGTTGTTGCTTTGTTTATATGTTAATGATTAATGTAATAACACTGATTAAATTGAAAATAAATGTTCTATTTATTTCTATCCAGACGGAATTACCACAAGGAACCGAAACAAATCTTTGACCTTTTATATTGGATTTTAAACTTATTTTTGAGTGTTTGATAATTTATTTGTAAGTAAGGTAATCAAACAGTGTATTACCTTGTAGTTAAATGCAGCAGAGTGATTGATTTGTTGAGGTAAGCAAGTACAAATGTATGAAGAAGGAACATACTCTATCGGTGAGAAACCGGCACCACTATTTAATCTTTGGGAATATAAAAAGATATAAATCCTTAAACAAAGAAGGTACAAAATGTATTTAAAGCGATTCACAATAAAAAATATGTTGCACTATGTTATATTGCAGGCGGATAGCTGTCCGTTAATATTTCTACTAATTGGTTATATCTTTAATCATCGTTGCTTTTTAATATTCGGCATTGACGAATCAGTAAATTATACTATTTCATCCAACTTTACTGCATTAATTATATGTTTTAAAAGTACAGTAATTTGCTTGTGGCTATTAAAATTAATTACTAGACCGTTTGTCTTTGCAATAGTTAATGAACACATTCGTATGTGCAATTATATTACTTTTCAATTGACCACTTTGACACCTACGGCGGGTTTGGTGCCTATTTCAATTAACTTGATTATCTGCGATTAAGTTTCACAACTTTGTTTACACCTACATTCGTGTTAATTATTTGTTTTTAAATTCTTTAATACTGCAGACGGTTAAGGCTCTATCATTATCAGTACAAACACTACCTAGGTATATCGATTGAAATCTCGAACGGTTTAAGAAACTTTATTTTATACTAGGTACATTGATTTGATTATGTATTTACGGAGTGATCTGTCATTATAATAATTATTAAAAGATAGGATTAAGAAATCATTGAAACCTTTATGTCTAATAGAAAATATTAATTACAAATGTTATATAATCTTTATGACCTTAAGCAACGTAGATAAGTACAAAAAATAAGTTATGTATAAAGATATTAATAATTAGGTACTATGTATGTACATATGATTATTTACTACGGAGGCAGTCTTTGTTAGATAGAGACTGCTTATGATTTGCATAGAATCGTACGATTCGATTCTAAAAAGAACTAATCCAACATATTTTGATGTTTTCACAATACGCCGTTGCTATATTAGATATACGGAATGTTTTTTAGTAATCCAGTAAAAAAGTTTATTACTAAATTTAAAAGCTTGCACTAACCTGAATCATTAATACTTCTGCTTATCTTCCTTGCAAACAAACATCAAATGGCACTAACGCTGTCACTTCACAGTACATGTCACATATAATCCTTCAGCTATACATACGTACGATTATAATCGTGATAGTATCGGGTATATACAAGAGCCGCGTCAACACGACCGCTTAACACTCTCAAAGGCCGGACACTGGGCTTCTCTTCAGCCGCAGAGCGAGATGAAAGATATGCGGGGGGCACATGCAAGCTGAAGGATGCCAAAGGAGCCGGGCAGATGCGACAGGACTCCGGAGAAAAGAGACGACTACACTACGTGACATTTGAAAACCGTGTCTTTACGCCACCTTTGCTACCGACAGTCTAATTTAGAATTTATTCTAGAGCTGTACAGTCGGCAATTGAAATTCCATATCTCATAGTTACGTCATTGTGGGCGTAGAGTCGAAGTGTCCTAATGTGTCGCACAATCAGGAGCGGTAGCTCTATAACTAAGTATGTTAGAGACGAGTATTGCCTACACTTAGTGTGTCGCTTGTGCTGTGTGGTGGCAGAAATGTGTGTCGCGTTATGTCGCGGGCGTGCGAAAGGGACGGAGTGTGGTGGGTTGTGGGGTGGGAGGAAGACGGGGAGGTGTCACCACAACACCACGAGTTTTTAGGGACGTCGGATGAGCTTTGCGGACTTTGTAACGCTGTTTGCGCAAATGTGCCTTTCAGTAGCGTACTTGGTTATTAATACCTGTGTGTAAGCAAGCTATGTTTTAAAATGAAACAAGTTACAGTAGCTCATATACAGAACTACATAAACAAAGGTTATTTTGAGTATGCTTTCACGACCTTACTTGGTTAGTTACAAAGTAGTACTTTATATATCCATCTATCTATAACGTCACCCCAAATCCCTTGTGAAATACCCAGAGAGATAGGTATATACTTCATATAAATACCTTTCTTACTTTTTAGGGATTGTCCATTTCGTATCTTAGATAATATTTAATGGAAAGGAAAATGTACAAATAAATTACCGTAGCCCATATATTATGTTACTAGCGCCACTATTAAACTACATACCGTCTTGGTTACCTAGACATACGTATAATATATGACATGAAGATATCAATTATAATGAGCAAGTTTGTACACAAATGTGATTTTAGGTCTAATAAAGGCGGTAAATAAACGTACGGCATGTCTGATGGGAAGGAGTTTTCATAGCTTGTTTTTGCATTGCATTGCATTTGCAACATCAGGGTTATCGCTCGTGTACCGACGACCTTGTAAAAATCTTCATGTCGGAGGTAGGTAGTAGGTATCTTTTGAAAACCTCGACGAGGAGTACATTCCTCTATGTAACGGTTCTCGAAAGAAAACTTGTCTGTGGTTGTACGGGACGCGATCATTGTGATTCTAGTGTGTTCCTCACAATGACGAGCGGTGCCGTTGCAGAAGGAAGCTGTGGCCGTCATAACATTCAACTCTTCGGAACACAATTGTATAGGTACGATTTAAAAAGGTCAGATCACAGAAATGGAGGTAGAGTACCCATAACCCCTCTTTAAACTTCGCCGACGGCTGGGAGTTCACACTCATACACTGGAACCGCAATGGTCGCGTACTGTGCGGTTCCTGAGAAGCTTTCTACCGAGAACTATTAAGTTGTTCAATGAGCTCCCTGCCGTTTTCCCAAGGCACTACAGTATGGGGTTCTTCAAGAAAGGTGTGAAGCGGTTCTTACAGGGTCGGCAACGCAAGAGTGACACCCCTGGTGTTGCAAATGGCCATAGGCTACGGTAACTGCTTACCATCAGGCAGACCGTAAGCTTGTTTGTCACCTTAGTGGTATAAAAAAAAAAGTCAATTTATCTATCAATAATTTCACGCCAAATTCCTTACGGGTTAGGCAGAGACAATCAAGCGCCACATGACTCTGTCGTTACACAACTCACTTGCTTCTTCAAAGTTCATAGCTCTTCTCTTAAGTAAAATACCTACGTTCGTCGGTTTCTAGGGCTCCTGACATCACCTTCATCCTTATACTTAGGGTTCAATACCGCGCGTAAGATTAGGATCGTCGACAATTACATTTTTCGTTCAATGGAACCTACCCACTGAGGTCAACAATACAATGAAAGGTCTAAAAGATAGGAGACAAAACAATGAAACCAGAGCCCAGCAATCGCTAGGGGTAATAAATGGATATTTTAATTTCTCATTTTAGGGGTGGTAAATGTCTGTGTATCTAAAAATCTGCCCGGAAATTTAAATTCTATTATGTTTACAATTCAAGGTCACCTGAGTCGTATAACTATTACAAGAATGGATGTGCATTTGTATGTTTATTGTGAGCAGATAAGTTATCTTTTGTCATCAAAACTATCAATTGTCTGTGGAATTTAGTATGATTATTTTTTATGGCACAGCTGGCTATACACAATACTGGTCCTAACGCTTACTTATGAAAGCGAGAGCTGGGTATGGCAGAAAGAGCATGAAAGTAGGATAAACGCGGTTGAAATGCGAGCACTGGGCAAAATTTGCGGCGTAACGCTTGTAGATCGTTTTCGGAATGATGAGGTTAGAAGCAGAGTTGATCTGAAAGAGAGCGTCGGTGTTAAAATAAGAAGAGGCATGCTCCGTTGGTTCGGACATGTAGAAAGAATGCAGGATGAGAGAATGACGAAGCAGATATACAATGCAAACGTGGAAGGATGTAGGAGCCGAGGAAGGCAGGTAAGTCTTGACCTGCCATGATCAAATTGGTCGTGTTCTATCAGAGGGTGATGTCAGGAGCCCTAGAAACCGGCGAGCGTGCATGAAAAGAGCAATGAATGTTAAAGAAGCGAGTGAGGTATGTAAGGATCGAGTCGCGTGGTTATAGATAGATATACCTATAGATTATTTTTTTAGAGTGGGTGCCATCTTTGCAATCATCATCAATTTAGTTCTTCATTAGAATTTCAGTGGTTTTTAATAGTTTCAACAAATGTGAATTTACCCTTTAAAATGGGAAGTCTTTTGCAAGCAGTTACATATACCTAGTTATAGTTAGGTACCAATCGCATATCAATAGGTTAATTGACCACACGCTCTAGTTTTATGTGGCGCTATCTAAACATTCATATCTCACTTCGTGCACATTCTTATACAGATATTTAAATTATATTATTACTAGCAGCAGCCCACGGCTTCATTGGCGCATATCCCGGAATCGCTTTTTCTTAGCTTCTTTCTTTTTCCTCGGCTTCTAAGGTTCGTGTTGCGATGTTTAATAGCCTTTCTCAAGCATTGGGCTATCAAATGTAAAGATATTTTTTGAAACGCGACTGGTAGTTCCTCAAACAAACAAACAAATAAACTGTCGTTTTATATATGTATTAGTATACATATTTTTATGTAGATCTTAAAATAGACTGCTGTAATTTCTTGTGGACTCACAATAATTTTGGGCAGATGCCAGCGTTTCGAACCCTCCTCCACTTAGCTTAACGACTGTCATATCAACAGTAGCCGGGACCGACGAGGATCAACTCCTTGTGAGCTCACTGGTAATTTAAGATTGATCAGCTAGTTCCCGGTTCGAATGGAATGAAAATTTGTGTTTACGCATTTATGAGGTACTTGTAGGTAATTATCACTTGCTCGGCGGTGAAGGGTCCAAGAAATCATGTTGCGAAAGAAGTGTGACCTAACCTAAGAAAGGTCTGGTTTTCCCTCTGGGTTGCGGAGGTCTGACGGCTGTCGCTTCATGTTAAAGTCAGTATCTACGCCAAATCCTTAGGCTTAGCTAACGGACCCCGCCGATACTAATGGAAACAGGATAGATAGAAGAAGAATAACGTAATTTTAGGTAAATAATAATAAATAAATATAATAAATATTGTCGGACAAATTACACAGCGCCCTCTAGCCCCAAAGTAAGCGAAGCTTGTGTTATGGTACTGATAAACATACGTAAATACTCGTACATGTTTTTTTTTTTGTAAATACATCCTTATTATACATAGAAAATACCCAGATCAAGACAAACAGACATGTTCATGCACACAAATGTTTGTACTGTGTGGGAATCGAACCCACGAGCGTTGGTGTCAAAGTAGCGTAACAACGCGTTTCACCACTGCGCCACCGAGCTCGTCAAGGTAAAGTACTTATTTAGTGGATCTAGATGGGATGGTAGAGTTTAGCGAAAGTTCGTCGATAAAATCAATAAAAATATTAAACAAAAAATTAACAATAAATAACAAGAAGACATCAACGCGTGTATGTTTTTGAAAAATTAACTTTTATATTTTATATAACTTTTTTCATCATTGGTAGTTTCTAAAAAAAAATCTTAGTATGCTATGGAATGTAATATTTCCATGCTTGGAACAGCTGGGGGCGGAATTTTTTCTGTACCACCTTACTGCATTATATGGAATATCTTCTGTAGTATAAAAAAGAGAGAATACAAAGTGCGAGGGCGGATCCGAATAATGACAGACGAGTCAAAAATTACTTATTATACCCTTATTTGAGGATATTATTGTAATTGCACTAAAAGGTGACATTAAAATAGTTATGTTTGCGTTTCAAGGCCACCTGAGTTATTCTGTATAATTTTTAAAGTTTTCCGTATGTCCCCGTGGGTAAGTTATTCAAGTCTGCCAACAATATTCTCCCGAATCGATGAAGGACTTATTATTTTTGAATTAGTTATTATATTAGTTATTTATACAGAAAACCAGCTCATATTATATATCATATTGCTGAATATTGCTGAATAGAGACCTTTATTGATAAAATCTAATTAAGTACGACTAATCAATTGATAGATTCAGGGATTATTTTGCGAAAGTCAAATTTACATGCAATTTGATCTAACCTGCTTTGTGTGCTTCCGCCACCAATTAGTTCATGCGGCGTAGCACCGCCGGCCGGCACCCACCCACTACCGTTAGTAGATGCAACATGCCGACGCTGCCATGGCTGCTCCGGTAGTCTCGGCTGCTGCGGTCGTCCGTCATCGGGAGCAGAAACCGCATGCCCCCACCACCTAGGGATGATCGATATTAGAAAAACATCGATGTTAAGATCGTATCAAAAGTATCGATGTACGATAAATATTGATTGAAAAACATCGATATGTCTAAAACATCGATGTTTTCGGTAACAAATAAAACTTTGATAGGTGTTTTCCCTTTAGTCTGTTCCATTGCTGGTACAGGAGTTGGCCAGCTTTGGAAAAAAGCCTTTCTGAAGCTGTGATTCTAGCACTTACCATAAAAGTAACGGGTCTTGTTTTAAATCAGCTACCGGGCTTTTTAAATAAAATTGTAATTCCGTAGGCATATTCGTGTCACGTTGACCAGACAAAATATTATTCTTTTCGTTAACAAGTTTATAATGATCTTTCCATATATCTACAGTTTGGTCTTCTTCCATTAGTGTTGTCTCTGTCAATTGATAATTTTCAATTTGTTTATTCGTCTCAATATCTGAAATCAATTCCTTGACACTCCTAGTGGCTCTGGAACAGGCTAATGCATCTTGGAAATGTATATTTTTGAAACGAGGATCCAAGAGAGTGCAGTAATGACTATCTAACATTTAGTTGAAGCTAGTACACCTAATGCACGCTAGATGGCGCCTAAAGAATAATTGACGTTTTGATATTTTTTTCTTAAAACATCGATGTGTCGATGATATCGAAGTTAACTCATCGATGTCAAAACATCGATGTTTTCCAGTTAAACAGTGATGTTGAATATCTGTAATCGAAACGTAGGTATGTACCCCGACCGTTGCTGCCCTGGCTGCTCCGGTCGATATAATGGTATTTGGTAAATAACATACTTTGGTGCTAGTTTTCATGAACTTTTGGCAGAAGCACACAGTAGTATAGGTATACTCTATAGTATAGAGTATAGACCAATAATAAATAATTAAATAAATAATTGCATTTAAAAATTAATAACTGAGTCTATTAACTATAGTTTTTAAATAATTATATACATTTTTAAAACAAAGTACCTACATAATTTTGAAAACAATTAAGTAGATATTTTTAAAACTATTAGGTATGTGGGTACTGTTAGCAAACATCTACATCAACTAGTTCTACGTACAGAAACCAACACGTGCAAAAAAAAAATTAAGCAGACAATTTGTTAACCGATCCACTAAGATTCTAAACCCATTTCAAAAATCAACTTGTCGCATGTCATCACATCAATTCCTCAAAAAAAATGACTTTTGCCTACAAGTGCAGTGAGCCTATTTTGCAACAATGCGGTAGCGCCATTGACAATCGACACAATGGGAATTGACATTGGGTTTATCATTATTCGTCCCACTGGTGCATTTTGTCGGGCGTTAAATTAAAAAAAAAGTTGTTTAGGGTTCCATAAAGAGAAAGTAATACATATAGCGATTTAATATTTTTAATAACACTAATATGCTAATAAGCGTATGACCTGCTTGATGGAAAGCAGTTACGATAGGCTATGGAGAGTAGCAACATTAGTAATAATAACAATCACATCAAAGACTATTTCAGTTTTTTTTCCAACGGGTTTTAATTTTCTTTCTAAATTAGTTATATTTAAACAAATGAAGATATGGTGACTATCGTAGTCATAACCAATTGCGATATAAACTAAACTATTGGTAAATTACACTACTCATTTAAATGCGGTATTTTTAAATTACTAAAAATGCTATTGGCCCGATTAAGCTGAAAATCTAATCAGGTGCTAAGTGACGCAAGACACATAAAAAATCTGTTTAATTGTTTCGCAGTTTTAGGAGAGAATTAAAATGAAATCTTTTTTCACATTAATACAAATATACACACTCACGTACAGCCGTCCTCACAAAAAGGATATAGAACGTCTTAGGTGGCCTCGAACGAAAACATATCAATTTTAATCTCTATTTTTGACAATTACTTAAATGGGAAGTTAACAAAACGTACACATGCTAGTTTCAACTCAGTACGCCGTTATTTGTGTCTGCGTTGGCACGTTGTATGATTTTTTTATTATTCAAACTATAGAACGAA
Organism: Pyralis farinalis; assembly: GCA_947507595.1. Lineage (NCBI taxonomy): Eukaryota > Metazoa > Arthropoda > Insecta > Lepidoptera > Pyralidae > Pyralis > Pyralis farinalis. The sequence goes on from OX382274.1 coordinate 24,499,963, forward strand.
CCCTGTAAGGCCATTAAAATATTTATATCGATAAAGTAGACGTTATTTGAAGTAATACAGCTGACCAATTTAAGTATTTAAACATTGGAACTTTTTTTTATACAGCGCGGGAAGCATACAAGCATACGGCCTACGTGATGTAAAGTTACTGTAGCCTATTAATGCTTGTAATATTTTAAGTATCACTCGCACGATGCCTCCTCTGCTGCTTATACAGAAACCGCTAGGAGTTTACTGCTGACCTCACTCACACACAAACACAATAACCCTCTAGGGAGTTGTTATTTGGCTGCGGTTTTCTGTGAGGTGGAGGTACTTCCCCAGACGGGCTGCTTTGATGCGCCCTACCTCACTTAAAACATCCAGACCAAGACAAATAGACATGTTATAACATAAATATCTTTATATTGTAATATACTTCTTGTTTCTAGCGATATCCCGTTTCAGAATCCATTTAGATTAGCGGAGTCTGCTTCGATTTGGCGAAGATACTGATTTTTATATGGAGCGACTGCCGTCAGACCATCACAACCCAGAGGGAAAATCAGATCATTTTTAGGTTAGGGCACTTGTATTTCGAAATATAATTTCTTGGATGTGCGGGTTCTTTCACGACACAACCAAGATTCGAACCGGGGACTAGTCTGTTAATAGGTCGGTTCTTTATCTACTGAGCTATCACTGTTCTTTGTAATGTTATACATATTACATTTATCAGTTTCACCTCACGCTGTCACTAGAATTAATCGCAGAGAAGTTTAGTAAGATAAATTACATGCTGCACCAGTTCTGTAGTAGAATAACCTAGGTACGTTTCTAAACCTACGTTATTTAAATTGTAAGCAACGCAATTGAAATCATATATTGACACATAAATGCGTGCTATATTAGTTATGGAACCTTTGTCTTGGCATACTACTCGCGCTTGGCCGACCTTTTCAATATAATTATGAAATACACAGTGTGCAAGTCCGGCTTGCACTCTTTTTGTCGTATGCTATAAGATTGTCACTGACCACCCACGTAGAGACAAGCGTGAAATTAGCTATAGGATTAGCCGTATTATGGCATTGTATTTTTTTTTTAAATACACTTACGTCTTTCGCAAATTATTTATAGAAATTTGTTTCAATTACAATCTGGGTATACGAAGAAATATACGTAAGTTACAGAGCCTCTAACTCATAAACGAAATCATCTTGAAATGTTTTTTATGCAACGTCGGGAGCCACACATACATATGACCCACCTTATGTAACCTTTAATCTTAATAATTTTATGATCGCTTGCATACCTACATGAAATAGGGCATAGTCGCTACCCCTGATACTAATACAGCAACTTATTAGGGGCTTACTGGCACTCACTGGCATGAACACGACAACCCTCCAGGGAGTAGTTATTTGACTGCGGTATTCTGGGAAAGGAAGGTGGGTTGCTTTGATGCGCTCTATCTCTGGCAAATTAATGATGAAATAATATAGGTAGTAGTAATCAAGGAGTTCCTTAAATTAGGCCGAATTATATATTGAGCGATATAATGTATACTAAGGATATATAAAATATATAGAGCATATCAAATCAATAGAACTTTAGTATTCCACAGTTAGTTAACCTAATAATCATCTGGTTTTAACCCCTGCGATATCAATGTTTTTTATAGGTACCACACGTGTATGGACTTTATCACAGTATTACATACTCCCTTAAGAGAACATATCCCTACGTTCACACTGTTTATCACTGGTCACCCATGAGCACATCAACGTAATCGGCATTGACGAGCTTGGTGGCGCAGTGGTTTATACAACTAGATTGGAAAACAAGCATGCAGCCCGCATTAGATGGTAAGCTGTCACCGCAGCCTATTGACGCTCGCAACACCACGAGGATATTATTCGCGCGCTGCCAACGAAACAGCTTTAGGTCACAGTACCCAGTAATTTCGCTAGTAGTTAGTTTGTAACGCTAGTTCGACATCAACCCTCGAGGGTTCGATTCCCACACAGGACAAACATTTGTATGCTTGAACATGTCTGTTTGTATTTGTCTGGGTGTTTTCAAAGTATCATAAGTATCTATTTACAAAAATAAATGTATTTACGTATGATTGTCAGTTGTAGCTTCGCTTGCTTTGGGTTTAGATGGCGATGTGTAATTTGTCTGACTATATTTATTACTAATTATTTATTTGTATATTTCGATTAAACAATTCAGCATATATTCATTCTATGAATTTTTCTATTCTTTAAATATTATTAATTCTTAATTAACTGATATCTACTATGAAGTTGCTTGCCTTCAATTGTACTTTTAATTGATATAGTCACATAATTGTCTTATTTTAAAATGATTGAACATAATAATAAATCTGTATTTTGAGAATGAGTGCTAAATCTCAGCGTTTGAGGCTGCACCCTGCATAAATCTAAATAAATCGAACTTTAGGATGATAGTATCTACAACTCTAATGAAACATAAAATTATCGAACTTGTAAGTGGCTTGTAAGAAAAATAAAAATACCTATGTAAACCAAAATTAGTATGAAAATGTATGAAAGAATTTTTTTTGCAAATAAGTGTATGTCGTCATCTCGCTAGATAACTTTATACTTTGTTTTTATTATTAACATCGCTTAACCTAACCTACCATACTGTATCACGCCGAGCCGATATTTATGAGCTGATGATGATATTTAAATTATATGTCAATCGTTGTAATGATAGAGTTAATTTGTGAGAGATATTTATCCTATTTCCATAATATTATAACAAAGTGTCCATCAAATATTTAGTTTCCTGTTGTAAATCTGTACAGTCACGTAGAAAATTGAATTAATTATTAAATTATTTTAAATATTAAATTAAAATGTAATGTTTGGTGGTATAATGTGCTACTCATATATAAAATACTTACTTACTATTGATTATCAATGTAATTTGTATTGAAATTCTGGGTGCGAAGATCTCTAGCGATGTTCAGTAGGTACCGAAGTCGCGAGGAAGAGAAGGTTAAGTTAAATAATATAAATATCTTAATCTGAGAACGCTGTAAACTCACTCAAGTCGTTCTCAGTACAGGCTGTCCAGCTTTGGAATATCTTACCTTACTTGGCTTCGACTTCTTAACCGAATTTAAATAGTCAATTGTACTTTAATTCGAATGTATAGTACATTGTATATATATGTATAGGTTACATATATGTAAACAAAATTACTTTAAACTGCCTAGTAATGCTTCACATATATGTTTATGTCTATTGATCGCTTCTCTCCATTTTATGGCTTTAGAGATAAAACTACCCTTTACTTTCGTGATATTATATTTCTTATATGTATTCATTATTGATGGAAAAACTAATATTCTATTTTGTTCTAAGAAAGTCTCGAATGACATACAGATGAGAATAATATTAATTGGGGTTAAGATAAATTTATTTTGGATGTATTATAAAGTTAAATAAAGAACTATTTTGAAACTAAAGCATCTATCAGAGGAATGGTTTCATGAACGTTCAAATACTCGTAACACTTTTACATCAAACGTGCTTGAGAAATATTTTAGTTTCTAATTTCAATTCCGTGATGCATTTTTCTACGCAAATGTACAACCGTTGCCTGTAATGTAATTTTAATAGCCGTCGGTCCGACAAGTGCTTACAAAATGTTTTAGGGACATGCTATTTGAACAATTACTATTGTTTTAGTTTGACTGATGTGCGCTAATGTCCTAAGTTGTCTACATTTATTTGAATTTGTTTTGAGTTATTTAGTTTAAACCATAAGTACCTACCCTTAATTCGTATAAAGGTATCTACTTTTTAGTGTTACGTTTCGGTTTGATAGATAAAACTTATAGAAGATATGTTATTGACTTGACATTTGGATAGTTTGTGTAAAAAATTGACATAATAGGAAACATATAATTAGAAATCAATAAAAATATTAGAATCACCTTTTCTTAAGTATTTTTTCTACACTGGCATGTGATGTGGGGAGTCATTACTTCATTAGTTATTCTAATCATTATTTGAAAGTACACATATGTTTTCAATTAATAATAAATCAATAATAATATATTAAAGGAAAGCTGTTAAAGCTACCAGTTTTAGATCACTTTTGTTGTAGATTTTAATTAAAAGAATAAGTTTTTCTATATTTCTTATTCTCATTCAGCGTTATCCAGTTTCCTAATTCACTAGGATTGACAGGCTCCGTTACCTAATTCTAAGAATTTGGCCAAGATATCGATTTCCACGCGGAACGACTACCGTCAGACCTCAGCAGCCCAATGGGGAAATCTGACCTTTCTTAGGTAGGTCAGGTCATACGTTTTTCGAAATATATTTTCATGGACGTCTGGATTTCCGCACGATGTTTTCCTTCTACTTTACTAATTTTTCTATACGTTATATAATAATCCTGAACCACATTTATACAACAAATATTGGCGACTGGTATTTGGATATTTGTAATAGGTACGCAGTGATTGATACAAACAAATATTTGTTCTTACCCAGGGTTTGTAAGAACCAAGACAAAAAATGCGTTACGAAATCCAAATAGGAATTGACTGGTTTTACAGATCATGATCATTCAAAGTTTTTGTTTTATCAGAAAATATGTTATACCTACTACGTATACGATACCTACAGATGTTATAAAAATTAAATTTGTAATAGGTACATATTCAACCACTAGAGTCTACTTACATAAACAGAATAATTAAAGTACTAATAATGATAAAATATCGGTGGGTGGGATGAAAAAAAGCTGGTATTACTTTATGGTCAAAAAGGTAGGTTATTATTTATCTTTTTTAAAAAATAGATTGATGACAACATGTTAATTGAGTCAATTATAATATGCTTTATGCGATATTGTCAATTTTGAACAAAAGATATTCATAAATTGACATCCTTTTAAAGTTTCAAACTGAATAAACAGCAGATAACGATTTATCTACCTACCGTAATTTTTAACATTAGACATCTTTATCGCAACATCTGTGATAGAAATTAGAATGAAGCAAATTAGCCGACAGTCGTTGTCGAGATCGCACGGCACGGGAAACCTACACGCAATAAAATGTATAACAATTCTGTCGATCCGCACTAAAAAGAGGAAAAAAACCGTCACCTGTCGTGTCATTTGGTCCCAATAAACGTACCGCCAGAGAAAAAAAAAAACAAAAGTCAAAGGAACACGAAATTGAAAAAAAAATCGAATAGTGGACTTATGACAGTTTGGCCCCAGGTCGTAATGTTCTACACAGAAAATTTAACATTATTACAATTACTTTAAGAATGATTATTGTTCGTTATATTATGTTGTTGTTAATTTTTTTTCAAAGGACAGGTTCGTTCTTCTTTTTTTCGTTAATCGTTTTGACTGACGATTATTTACGATGTGAAACTTTACTGGCGAAATAAAACTTTGGTCGGACTTCATTAGTGATGTTTTTGTAAAAATAGCCTCTCATTGTGAGCTAATAATAGAGTTTCATTCTATTGTTACTCGGCATTTGACAATGCCTTCCGAATTTAGACGAATGTTTGGCTCAAAATAGGTGATTAGTTTTCAAACACCACTAATTGCTTACATTTACTGTTAGAAACTTTATTTAATGATTTGATTCATATAAAGTAAAATATACTGCACTCGTTCTTCATTATCTTAATAGCTTTATTTCGAATGTATATTCCTAATCCGGATTAAATCCTAATAAGGATTGAGCTAAACCTAGGCATTTAGTGTTGATACTGATTTTTAGATCGACTGCTATCTGAGGGAAAACCAACCAGAGACAGATCAGAGAGACAATCAGACGTTATTTAAGTAACGTTGTTTTCTCTGAGCAAATGATAATTATAAACATTACATAAATTCGAAAACGAGAATTGAAGTGTAAGATGCTCACACCAGGATTCAAATCAGGGAGCAGTCGGTGAATTGACTGGAACGTTTGTCTACAACTCTATGTCACTTCTAAGCTTTTAGATACATCATTATGTCAAACAAATATTCTGCTGTAATGACACCTGTCAATAGCAGATAATGCAATTTGATCTAACCTGCTTTGTGTGCTTCCGCCACCAATTAGTTCATGCGGCCTAGCGCCGGCCGGCACCCACCCACTACTGTTAGTATGTGCAACATGCCGACGCTGCCATGGCTGCTCCGGTAGTCTCTGCCTCGGCTGCTGCGGTCGTCCGCCATCTGGAACAGAATCCGCATGCCCCCACCACCACCGTCACTGCCACGACTGGCCTGGTCGTCGCTGCGACACGTGTTTCGCCTCTCCACGGGGCATCATCAGGCGTTATAGACGTTAATCGTAAGAATAACATGCTACAAGTGACAAATCCATCGCAGTGCCGTCCCATAAATTGAATTGAGGGTGGAGGTGGATGGTGTGAGCGAAAATATATTTAATAGTGGGGAATGGTTTACGTCAGTCTGTTTGGCCATGAGAGTAATTTTAGAATTTTTATGTTTATTAATTTCAAATTGTTCCCTAATATTTAGTTTTAAACATTACATTTTTTAAATATAATCATACTCAATTCTCTTAGTTATTCTAAGAACACTCCCTGCCTGTGCTCCCCTGTCGATCTGCTTTCATTTTTAGTACCTATTTACCATAGGGAATGTTCTATGGAGCATTTAGACCTCGTCCCTCTTTCTCCCTTCCTCCTCCGGAATACTCGTGCTAAACTGAGATAACATCCACATAGAATTAAGTTACTGACCTTCCGTATTAAAAAGTTCAGCGACTCATTTTTCTGTCGGACTGTCAAAATGTGGAATTCTCTTCCGGCGCATGTGTTCCCAGCCTCCTACGATCCCGGATCGTTCAGACGAGGTGTGAAGAGGCACCTTAGCGGGCCGTCTAGGGGGGACAGCCAGCACAGCGGTAATCACTGTGATGGCTGTTCTCTCATCTGGTTTTCATTGACATTTTGGTTTGGCAGGCTACATTAAAAAAAAATATCTGGCAAATCCGCCACAGCTAAATAGATATCAAAAACAATTCTTTCGGATGATACTGAGGAAGCTTGATTATACTACACATACAGCAACCACATCTGTCAGACACTCCAAAGACACAATCCGTAGATATTTTTTTATATATTTATTGAAGACGAAAGAAATTGAGTTAGTATGAACTCAACTTCCTTCGCCTTGTTTTTTTTAACCTGAGAGATCGAATATCGACAGATCGAGATTAAACATATCGACGATATATATCGATTACTTTTTCAAAAAACATCGATATTTTGATATACTTATCGATATTTTTTACCCAAGCCTATTTCTGTGTTCTCAGTTCAACATGAATGACAATATTTCATTAGTATAATAAAATATATAACAAAAGTTGATGGTGAGGTAATTTATTGAGCTGTGTAATTTTCGCAGCTTGCTTCAGTTTATTAAGCAAAGCCAAGATTTTTTAATCACAGACTGATACGGCGTCATAGTGTGGCAGTGACACATTTTTATATAAAACTCAAAAAGAACACGTAATTATATAAACTTATTTTTTATATAATTTTTTTATAAATAAAAGGCACATTTTTATTTGTATGAGTATACATTGATGATTGGTGATCATCAAACGACCACACCATTAGCGATGCTAGCGTTACTCGCAACGGAAGGCCATCTTTCACAATCACCTACAATTTTATCTCAAAAGCTTTTAGATTAATTAACAGTTATTAACCAAAGCGATATTTAATTGATACGTCGTCAGGCCAATTCAATTGTTTTGGCACTATCAAGTTCTCCAATTGCGGTTTTATCGCTTTTAGTTAGAAGCTGACGGCTTGAATTGATACCTACATCAATGACAGCAGATAAGAACTTGCCTTCATTTTGTTGATGGTTTCTTATAGTATATGCTGTAATAATTGGATGTAGGTATCATATGTAGTGTAATCAGCTTTTATGTGCTGAATTTAATGTTGTGTGTTATTTATTTATTTTTCTCTCTTTCATTTTGTTAATAAGTATATTACAATAAATAACAAAGCACTAAAAAGTAGGTAGAATATAGTAATATTCTACGAATTAATTGTTTGTTTTTTAAATAAAAAAAAAGTGTTTACGTAGGTACGTTTCGTATTACGTGTTTGCATGTTTATCAGTTATCTAGTAACAGCATAAACTTCGCTTAATATAGGATTAAATGGCGCTGTGTGATTTGTTCGAATTTATATATTATTTATACAGGATCGTTTTAGAATATGTTCTCTTTTTGAATTCTTAGAGAATAAAGAGAATTATAACCGTATAACATACCGGTAAAATATCTACCTCTCAAGGGACCTGGCTTGAAGATATTGATAGATAGATGTTAAGTTATGACACTGTAATTTTTATTTTTATATTGCAGCTTAACTGGGAAGGTGTTTCCTAATCATTGAAAACTGCAACCAAACAGCAACTCCCCGAAGGGTTATTGTCTTCCTTCGAGTGAGTGTGGCTACCAGTAACTTCTAAGGAGTTGCTGTGGTACTTTGTGTGTTGCAAGCCTTCATAGACTTCGGTCGGCACTTTATATTAGGCGAATCATATTTCGTGTGCCTCCCGACGGTGTAAAAAAGCATGACTAATTGCATGGCCTACTAGTGAATTAAATCAAGGACCAATTAGTCCACGACAATTATAACAAAACATCGTAACGCATTCCTTCGGCGCCTACATCAAAGGCCTCGAACAGAGTGGGTTCATTCGTTCACTGGATGGCCACCACCCGCTGGTCGCCGTCCGTGGTGACAGCCTCTCCACCATATCACCACGCACGATATAAACGATTGTGTGCATCCCTACGGAGAAGGTGGGTTTAGACTTTGCAGAGATCTACATTTAATTTCTTATTTTTAAATATATATTCTTTTAATTGAATAAAAAAATATATATTTTCGTCCAACTCCTTAAGAACTTATTGGTAACCTTACGCACTCGCAGGAGTTCAACAACCCTAGAGTTAATTAGGTTAGGTATTTTTCTGCGATTTTCTGTGAGGTGAAGTCATTCCCAGTGTTTGTGTTGTATGAGAATTGAACACATAAGCGTTGGCATTAAAGTATAAGGTATTGCTGACTACTCCACCACCGGGCTACAGTTCCAAAAAAAAAATTGACAAATAACTCGATGACATTAAATTCAACAAATTTTCCGCTAAATACTTTCAATTCTGTTTATATATTTATATATTATAATTATTGTCAGAGAGAACAAATTTAATTATTCTGAATTTTAAATAATAGGGGTGTAAGTACAAAATTACCAATTTTTCCCCACACATATTTATTTACAAAAGTTTTACATGTATATGCATATCGAAGTTCATATTTTATTCAGAAAAGACAGTACCTAAAATAAGGTTTTGTTGCTACATTTAGTCAATATATAATTTAATAATTAATTTTTATCACTACAATTATTGCAGTGGTTTCTAATGTACGAGAATGTGGTGTAATTAAGATTTTTATTTTCAAAAAAATAAACAAGTTTGTTTGTACAAAAACTACAACTTCCTTTTCTTAATACAAAATAGTAACTTCGTACTCAAATAACCAATATTTATTCTTACCATTGTAACCATTCCTATCTAACAGTACCTGGGCGAGAAGGTGTATTTTTGTGTAATATTGCGCTTTTTCAGGATATACCTGTATCGATAAACTAAACAAGCTATAGCTTATCTAAATACAATATTTGATTCAAATTGTTAGAGTCGTTTCGAAAAGTACTTATATTGTATATATACAAAATTGAATTAAAGTAATAAGATTTACATTAAACATAATGCATTTAATGCTAGCATGAACATCTAAGCATCATGTCGTACGCGCATCGTACACTGTAAATAAAGGGAAAGATTCGCGGTGTTCCACAAGGTCCATCTCTAAGCCCTGCGTGTCTCCTCCTTTACACTCAGCCCATAAAGCCGACTTCCCTATATTTATGCCCTTTTGTCACGACACCAGCCAATTGGATGTCCCGATAATTTACTTCGAGCTGACGACATTAATATTAAGGGCATCGTGATGTAGAGCCTTTTAATAATCCATTCAAGGATCGTGCTGTGACACTGTTGCTTGTTTCCATTTTATTTGATCAGAATTTATGTTAGCTTTATCGTTAATTGAATTACATTTTTATCCATTAGTTTTTAATTGTAGAGACTGTGTTTTTCATTACAAATATTTAATATTTACTGAGACTATTATAAAAATTCGTAAAAGAGAAGTCTACACATAATTACCTACCTAGGTAGGTGTATACGTGTGTAATAAATTGCTAAGTTCTAACATGTCTGTTAAATGCATGGTATATATCTATACTATGGCAAGGTATATATCTATACTACGAGATATAAAGCGGAAGAGTTAGTTTGTTTGTTTGAACTCGTTAATTTGAGGATCTACTAGTCGGATTTGAAACATTCTTTTAGCATTTAATAGTCAAAGTCTTTAGGCAGGTTATAGGCTATTTAATATTCCGCTACGGGGTGGGCGAAGCCGCGGGCTACAGCAAATAGTATATACTATTGTAATCTGTGAACTATTGTAAACAAGTGATCTGTGGTAGGTGGTGATATTAATTATCCTTTGTATTAATGGGGAGAAAGTTTGACTTTTGAATGTTAAAGAAGCGAGCGAGATATGTAAGGATCGACTTACGTGGCGCTCGGTTCTCTCTGCCTAACCCGCAAGAGATTTGGTCTGAAGTTACTTAAGTTTGACTTCAATATTACTCATATGTGTGAGGTAATCATTATCTTAAGAACTAAAGGAGGTTCAACTGCAAGTGGTATACCCTGCCGATTATTAAACGAAGCTGTAATATTGTGATGATATTTAATATTTGGCCATCTGGGGAAGTATATACACATAAGCTGGTAGGAGTTGATGAGTCTGTGGCGCATGTAGTAACGCATGTGAAAATATTGTTGAGCGTTTTCAAATTTATACACTGGGTTATTTAATATTAATTTAAATATTATAATGTCAGGCGATTTAATCGAGATTTGGTTTAAATGATGTCATACAAATAAAGCTTATTTGTTTTTATGTGAAGAAGTAGTAATCGAAGTACTCGTTAGGATTTGTACACTATAAACAATGTGGTTTGACGAGCACGTTGTTACGTTACTTTGACACCAACGCTCGTGGGTTCGATTCTCACACATTTGTGTACATGAACATGTATGTTTGTCTTGGTCTCGGTGTTTTTAAGAGAGGTAGGGCGCATCAAAACAGCCCGTCTGGGGAAGTACTTACACCTCACCGAAAAACCGGTTTTTGTGTTCCTGCGTGTGAGTGAGGTTACCAGTAAGCTCCAAAAAAATGAAGTTGCGGTGCTAGCAGTAGAGGTGGCATCGCGCGAGTGATAGTTAATGTATTGCAAGTGTTCATATGCTACGCCAACTGCTTTCCATCAGCAGGGCCGTATGCTTGTATGCCTTCCAACGTAGTATAAAAAATAATAATTATAAATGACAAATTGGCAATGCTCCGTAATATCGCTATTTCTGAATTGTAGATATCCTCCGCCAATCCGCATTTGAGCAGCGTGGCGGAGTATGTTCTAAACCTCTTCGGTTGAAGAAATACCCGTATCCCTGCATTGGGATGAATAAGGGTTTTTCGCATTAAATCGTAACTTAATTACTTACTTAACATAATAATCTTGATGCCTCCACTTTTAGTGATAAGGACAATACGAGTAACTCTACAAATTATTTTCAGGGGCCAAATTTTAATTTCTCTCTATTTGTAGTCGTATAGACAAAAGTGGGTGAATTAATTAGATAATAGTTTATAACAATTAATCTACATAGTAAATCGTTCTGATAAACAACAGTGTTCCATTGAAGTGATTTTTAATCATTAGAGTATTTACAAAATCGTCAATCGTCATTGCGATCTGTAGTGCGCAAGTAAAGATACGGACGTAGACGTAAATGTATTCGTTTTTCCAAAGGCAAATTTATAATTAGAAAATGTTATTAGTTTATAACCAGATCTCTTTTTCTCCGTCCGGTTGTATTAAGGACAATACACAGAGGACGCACCTCACCGTTATCTGCACAATAACAACAGTCAGCGTGGGCAAATACAAAGCGATTTCAACGTGACATAACAATCCACCAAAGTCACACTACTTGTATAACTGTGATTTCATTTATTTATAAGCTATAAAGATCTTTAAAGACGAATTTTTAAGACCTATAATTAATCCTTTTCTCGATGTGCTAACTTAATTGCTGGGTAGTGTAGTGTATGCATCCAGCCACAGTAGAGCAGGCGTAGGCCTACTAGCGCACATAAGCCTTTTTCGACATAATTCGCAACGTGCACTAGGGTCGCTTTTCATCGAGATGAAAGAATCTAAGTAAGCGGCGCTCTAGATAGAGGGTAAAATATGAGTAAGAGTTTTGAATATATGTATATCTTCACGCCATGTCCCTTGCGGGGTAGGCAGAGAGTACCGATCACCATAGGACGAGGTCCTTACATACTTCACTCGCTTCTCTAACATACATAGCTATTTTCCTTCCTAGGGCTCCTGACATCACCTTCTGATAAAACACGACCAATTTATTCATGGTAGGTTAGTCTCGGTAGTCGGTCTACATCCTCCCACTTTTGCATTGTATATCTGTTTCGTCATTATTTCGTCCAGCATTCTTTCAACATGTCCGAACCAACGGAGCATGCCTTTTCTTATCTTAACACCGACACTCTCAGACCAACTCTTTCTCTCACGTCGTCATTACGAACGCGGTTTTGAATGTTGAGTTACTCTCGACACTGATTCCAATAACAGTCTAATACTAATATTGAAGTATTGAATACAATTTCATAATGTTGATTATAATTTCACCAACATGGGATTGAATTAATGCTGTCGAACTAGATTGTCGATCAATCTGAGGTTTGAAGGGTTTAATTTCAACTCTGATGTATCGGAAATGCTTCGAAGAGTAACGCCACAGCTTCGAGCAGTGTCTTAAATCGACTGCGGATTTAGCTGCGAATCGTGTAGCGTTTCACATCTGTGTGAGTGTGAAAATCGACCGTACGATACTTTTTTGAAGTTATTCTACTGCTTATGTCCCTCTACTGTGATCGAGCGGAGACGCGGCAGATCAGACGAAACCCGCGCGTCGACACATCCCGTGTTGGTTTATCGAGCACACCCGTCGTCGTCTGCCCTGCGGGGTACCCCGCGCCATTCTTTTACATTTTTTTTTCTACCTTACCTTTTTTGGTCTTCACATCTCCCGACACGCCACAAAGGACGGCCACTTTTGTTCTCTTGTCTCTCCCCTTAATGATTTTTACGAATTATTAATTGTGCGTTGATAAAAACCGATTGAAAAATGTTCATCGTTATACGATTTGTAAGTTCGTTTATGAGATATTGCTCGCGTTGCTTGCTCGCTTTTGTGTTCTGTCAAACATATTATTGAAATCTTATTAGTCTAATATGTTATGTTGTTAATTGATTCCTTTATATTAATTCCGGCAGATGTGATAAAACTTTCTTACGATAGAAATATAGACAAATTTATTATTGTGTCTATGGTATACTGACCTAATATTTTTGTTCAAATCTAACTAGGTAATATGGAAACCCAATAATATACGTACTTAATTTTTTTTTAGATATAATTTATTGAACAAATTGACTCATCTACTATAACCAAATTGATCGTGTGTTATCAAAAGGTGGCGTTAAGAGCGTTAGAATTCCGTGAGCGCGCAGGTAAGAGCTATGCATGTTAAAGAAGCGAGTGAGGTGTGTACCGACCGAGTTGTATCATAGGTAATCGAACATTATTCTTCTTCTTAAAATGCCCATAAAAGTTTCCAAATCCATTAGGATTACCTAAGCCTAGGGATTTGGCGAAGATACTGATAATGGAGCGTCGTCAGACCTCAGACACCCAGAGGGAAAATATACCTTTTCTTAGGTTAGGCCACACTTTCAATACATAACTTCATAGATGTGCTGGGTATATAGTATTTCTTGACCTTGCTCAAAAGTTGCATGTTTAACTAATTGATCACGAAATCTGAAACTATACCTGAAGACTACAATCATACAATATGATTCAAGTTTAATTCCTACAAACTTGAAATTTTATACTATACTTATAAAGAAGCGAAGGGATTAAGTAGGTAGCACCCGAGTGATGGTCTATTTTGTTGCAAGTGCTCATAGAGCATAGTTTTTTTTGTACAACGTCAGAATATGAACATATAGCATATGAACGCTTGTAACACATTAAGTATCACTCGCGCGATGCTTACTCTGCTACTAACCCAGCAATTAGGGGCTTACCTACTGGTCTATTCACACGCAGGAACACAACAACCCTCCATGGAGTTGTTATTAGGCTTTAATACGCCCTACTTCTCTTAGAAATAATAGGGGCTAAAGTATGAAATTGCCGTTTTATAGCAATAGATAGTGTGAATTGTCATTAAACCTTCATAGTCTTTAAGCTTTCGAGTGAAACTTTTTTCACGTGATACCTATGAGGCTTTTAAAAAATGTGTAACATTTGATTTTCGAATTTCAATTGTTTTTTTATTCAGCATAGACGGGAAAGGTGGATACTTCGAAAGTCCTAGTAATTTTTGAATACGAGCTCTGACGCGGAACTAACGCGGCATAAACGGCTCGCAATATCAATGATGCGTTTGGAGAGGAGACTGCTAATGAACGCACCGTGCGTTTTTGGTTAAACGCTTTTGTAATAGAAACTTCGACTTGAAGAAGGAACCACGTGGATGACCGTTCACACAGGTGAATAACACTGAATTGAAGGAGGTAGTGGAAGCCGATCCGAGTCAAACTACCCAGGAATTAGCGGCATGGTTTAACGTTACCTTACCTACAATATTGATTCATTTACATCAAATCGATTAGATAAAAAAATATGTAAATAGGTGCCTCATGATTTGATCGATCTGCAAAAAGAAACGTGGGTTGAAACTAGTGTTGCCTTGTTGAATCGGTACAGAAATGAAGGAATATTGGATCGAATTGTAACATGTGACGAAAAGTGGATTTTTTACGATAACCGTAAGAGAAAAATGCAATGGCTGACCCCAGGTCAAACGCCGCAACAACGCTCTAAAGCTTACCAATAAAAAGGTAATGTTAACTGTTTGGTGGTCTCTTCATGGCGTTATTCTCTATAGCTTTCTCAGGTCTGGTCAAGCAACAACAGCAGATGTTTACTGTGCTGAACTTCGAACAATGATGGTTAAACTGGCAGTGAAACAGCCGACACTCGTGAATCGATCTTCACCATTATTGCTCCATGATAACGCAAGACCTCACACTGCACGAGAAACCCTTGTAACTTTTCACAAGCCGCAGTAAGAAACCATACGTCATCTTCCGTACTCGCCAGACCTTACTCCAACTGACTACCATTTTTTTCGTGATTTGGACAATTTTCTACGCGGTAAAAAATAACTTCCCATGAGGCAGTACAAAATGCTTTCACACAGTTTGACGAATCTGGATACCCAGAGTTCTATCGCAAAGGTATAAGAAAATTTCCGATTAGATGGTAACAATGTATATATGTAATAAGAAAAATTGAAAATTTTATGGTATAATATAAATATTATAATGTCGACAAAAAGTGTTAATTAATGTTAAAAATAAATAAACATATATGTCACCGTACTATGTCGTTATTGATTTTTTTTTACTTTCAGTTCAGGTCAATTCCGGACGGCTTAGGTTTTAGTATATTTACTATTTACCCAACTATAAGTTCAAATAATGTCAACTTCCCAGAAACTTAATGATCAAGTCCCTTGCCATTAATCAGACGTCCCACTTAATTATTAGACGCAATTTATTTAATTTATTTCATATAGCTTATCCGTCCCAAGACATCTGACCACGCCCTACCATTACGATGGGATGGGACGGCGACCATATATCATGAGGAGGAAATTACCGGCACATATATTACACTAAACTAAAACAGAGGTTCACGCTTACCAAAAGATTCACTGTTGGTTGTTGTAATAAGCTTTGATTGGTTAATTGACCTTTGTTATGATAATGACGTTGTGTTTATTGACGTAAAATATCTTTAAATCATTTCAGGGTAATCACACAGGTA
Organism: Pyralis farinalis; assembly: GCA_947507595.1. Taxonomy (NCBI): domain Eukaryota; kingdom Metazoa; phylum Arthropoda; class Insecta; order Lepidoptera; family Pyralidae; genus Pyralis; species Pyralis farinalis. The sequence goes on from OX382274.1 coordinate 24,516,140, forward strand.
GCCGATCAGAAATATGTTCAGTAACAGAAGGTGTTATGTTAAGATCGCCTAGCCACAGTAACTATAAAGTGCTAAGACGTTATGTTTCTGAACGCTTCCGTGAGGGATGTCATTATTCGAGCGGGTAGATAGACGGGGATGAAGCACAGTTCAAATCAGCCAAAACTGGCGTTCTCGCTCCTTTCCTTTCAATGTAGCACATTGTTCAGACATGATACAGGGATTGCTGTTGTAGTTCTTCTTGGCATTATCCCTTTTCCTAATCCATAAGGATTGGAGGAGTCCGCTACCTAAGCCTAAGGATTTGGCGAAGACACTGATTTTTATAATGAGTGAGCCGCAGTCAGACCTCCCCAATCCAGAGGGAAAACTAGATCTTTCTCAGATTAGGTCACACATCTTTCGAAATGTAATTTCTTGGATTTGTGGGCTTCCATACGATGTTTTCCTTCTCCGCCGAGCAATTGATATATACAATGTAAATTCGTATTGCTTTTATATATAATGAGTTAAATTGGACCGACTAAATTAAGTAGAAATAAATATATATTAGACATTTATTTCCACTTAATTTTGTCGTAGATATTACTGGACCGACTAAATTAAGTAGAAATTAAAGTATATTAGATATTTATTTCTACTTAATTTAGTCGTAGTTAACATTTACATCAAGGTCGCAAAAATCGAAAAGCCAGATACTCAGAAGCGTCTTGCTAATATAGAAGTTTTAAATTAAAGCTAACACTGTATCGTACAATTGGGCTAAAAGTGGCTCACTATCATCTTTCGATCACAGCAAACCTCACCTGCATCCTGGTAATTAACAAACAAGGCTCTTGCGAAATGGAGGTAGGGCGCATAAAATCAGCCCAACTGGGGAAGTACTCCACTGCAGAGAAGAGCGCGAGTGGTATTGAATCTTTATATTTGAAGCTACGGTAATCACTGTGCATTACGTGGGGACAACTTTGTATTATATAGGCCGCATGCCTTCCTCCCGAAGACGTTGTGTAAAGACATAAGATAATATAAGATATTTTTATAAGATATTTTTTTCTAGAATTAATGATTACCCACTATTTGTATCTCAGCTAAAAATCACAAGTTTCCTCGAAACACAATGGATTTGTTTAGTAACCTCAACGTAATCAAAGCCTTTTGGAGCTTTTTGTAGATCTCTTATTGTCAACCGTCTCCATCAAATTTGTTCCAACAGGCTGAGCATCTGCCTCCGGGCATGGAGCTACAATAACTGGTCTAATACTCCCTCAACTGGCATCTAACCTGCAGAGACAACTTAGTCTGGTGGTAATATAATTTTCAGGTAACTTTTCACTATGGAGCGCTATCCTAAACTAAATCCCGATTCAATCTCTTACCCTGATCTTCGTTTCCAATAATACATACTGTGTACGAAGGTAAGGAACCACTAATCGGCTATCTGAGGTATACAAGTTAGTAACTTTTAGCCCAAATCTATTGAAATTTGTTTAGGTTGTCACTGAAACGACAGAATTGAATAAAGAATAAATTTTAAGCAACAACGACAGAAGAGGCTGCGCTATAATTGATTATTTTATTTACATCTTCGAGTGGTAAACAAGTTTAACGACTATCTTACATTACAGTAGTATTCAGTTGCTTCGAGTGTCGAATTCGTATTGCCGTGTTTTGCTTACTCGCAGAAACACAATAATAAATTGGCTGACAGCTATATGATGAAAGTATAGCATCAGTTGAGCTGTTCCTAAATAACGTATGTATGTATATCTTCACGCCAGGTCCCTTGCGGGGTAGGTAGAGAGAACCGAGCGCCATAAGACGCGGTCCTTACACACTTCACTCGCTTCTTTCACATTCATAGCTCTTTTCATGCACGCTCGCCGGTTCCTAAGGCTCCTGACACCTTCTGATAAAACACGACCAATTTGGTCATGGTAGGTTAGTCTTGGTCTTCCTCGGCTCCTACATCCTTCCACTTTCGCATTGTATATCTGTTTCGTCATTCTTTCATCTTGCATTCTTTCTACATGTCCGAACCAACGGAGCATGTCTTTTCCCTTCTTATCTTAACACCGACACTCTCTTTCAGTCCAACTCTCTTTCGTACGTCATCATTTCGAACGCGGTCAGCAAGCGTTATGCCACAAATTTTTCGCAGTGCTCGCATCTCGACCGCATTTATTCTACTTTCATGCTCTCTCTGCCGTACCCAGCTCTCACTTCCATAAGTTAGCGTTGGGATTAACACCCCGCTGTGTACAGCGAGCTGTGCCTTCTGGCTTAGATTTCGGTTGCCAAACAGTTTATCCAACGCTCCATTCACGCTATTCCCTGCACTCACTCGTCTCTCCACATCAGCGTTGTACCTTCCATCGCTTCTAATCTAGATATACAAACTTATCCACTTGCTCCAACACTACATTATCAACCGTAATCCTAGTGTTCGTTCTGTTTGTTTCTCTTTCAAATACCATTATTTTGATTTTCTTCGCATACAATTGTAAGCCTTTCTTCATACAATCGTCTTTCATTGTTGTGACTAGTGTTTGCAGTTCGGATGATGAATCTGCTATTAATACCGCGTCATCTGCATAAAGCAGGTAGTTAACCACTGAGCCACCCATTCGCATTCCCACATTCATATTTCTCATTCTCTGAAGACAACTGTCCAGATACAGGATGAATAGCCGAGCCGACAGCACGCATCCCTGTCTGACACCAATATTGGTATCAAACCAGGGTGATAAGCTGCCGTCCACACATGCTGTGCAATCCTCATAGGTGGATTGCACAGCACGTAGAAGGTCACCGTCAATCCCATATCTGGGCAAGATGTTCCAGAGATTCTTTCGCACGACCCTATCAAATGCTTTTTCAAGGTCCACAAAACCGCAGAAAACCTTCTGGTCCATAGCCAGATGCCTTTCCACGATATTGCGGAGCGAAAAAACTTGATCCGTACATCCTCTGCCGCTTCGAAATCCCCCCTGTGCTTCCCAAAGCATTCCATCGGATTTCACCCTCATTCTCCTTTCAATGATTTTTCCATACACTTTAGCTGCTAGGCTGATCAAACTGATGGCCCTATAGTTGGCGCAGTTCATACGTGAGCACTTGCCTTTATACAAGTACAGTTTTATTTTAACCCAGAGAAGTCTTGGCCCTACTAAATCGTAATCTTTCATACCAGCGGCCAAGCGAGATGAAAGCACAACGCCTACGCCAGCGCTGGCATGATCGTCCTGGTTCACCCCGGACCACAGGGCCATCATGCCACCGGGCAGATCTTCGGCGTCGCTTCCCTTTCGCTTGGTCTCTGACACACACAAAACATCTAGGCATCTCTCATTCATTATATCTATCAACTCATTCATCTTATCTTGTAATCCACCTCTCACATTCCATGTGCCTATACGACACTCAGCTCTCCTCGATCCGCCAGGTTGGGCGTTGCGTGGTGGGTGGCGGCCCCCACCGCCGCATGCACTTAAACCCGCACCGACGAGGGCGGATCGGTGCGCGTCGCCTACGGGGGACGCCCTAATCCGCGCGTCTGTGCGGTTTGTATTTAGGTCCAGAATTGCAATCCAGTGTTGGACTGGCAGGGTCGACGTGCACGCTTCTGGTACCGACCCCTAAATAATAAAAGAAATAAAATAAACAAATATGTTCACCAAATAGCAAAGGAGGCCCTGGCGAAATAAAAGTAGAACCTTTCGGCAGGGTATCTCTTGCTAATCGGCTAGGTGTTCCACATGCAGGGCAGGTTTTGGCTCCAAAGACAATGAGTGAGCTACTTAATATAAAATAAAAATACTTTGTAGCTACTGTATGGATACCATTTTGAGAAAAATGCTCTTTTATTTTATCTATGACCTACTTCTTCTTCTGTACCTATGTGTTATCCCCTACTAGCCGTTAGTGAAAAATTAATTTCCTTTGCTGACGTTTTCAAAAGCGACTTTGTGCTCATTTTGAACCACGGTCTTAAGTTCTTCAATCATGGAGTGCGGCGTTTGTCTGGTCCATATTGTGAATGTAATAAGAGTAGATTTTGTATTCCGTGATATAAAGCGAAAGTATAACAATTTATGGTATTACATTGTATTTCATGAGCTACAGTAGGTGCTTAATGCACAGCAAAATGGTATAGGCTGAATATTGCGTCCAAATAGTTGTAAATGCCACAATATCCAAGTCACCACGGCAGGTGAGGAGGTCGATATTGTGTTCGGCTTCGATTAAACAGCTGGCGCCATGGGGCACGTATAGCACGAGGTGAGATCCCATCGTTCCGCCCCGGCCTTATCGTTCACCATCATCTATAACACCGTAGTTGGTGTAGAGTAATTAAGAGTTACAGATGCTACATTACAAGTTATCTTTCGATTGTTCAGGTATTTTACTTGCACATTGCAGCCGTGTAAGCTGCAGATGAGGCATCGCGCGAGTGATACGGTAACCACTTTACATCAGATGGGCCATATGCTTGTATGTCTCCCGATGTTGTATAAAAAAATATTGTATTTTTTGTCGTAAGCTGTAAGCTTTTATCACCATTGTCCATTTGTGGTGAATTTGTTCGCAATACAAAGTATCTCACACACATTGCCGTCAAGCTGCAAACGCATCAACTCTTCCAGAGCTTAAAGTAGCATGTTGGAAAGTTTATGAACTCGCAATATAATGACTCTCTGTGAAGCTTGGTTCTTCTGGGAGGTATTACCTAATCAGAGTTGCATGAATATCATTTTGCAATATCTTTCTTTCTTTAATTGCTCATAACAATAGCTGCTGCTATCAGATGTTTGCATTACTTGAAAGTTTCGATAGCATATACTATTCCAAAGCATATTATTACACCAGGAAATAATCAATCATAAAAACATTTCTAAAATAACGTTAAAATAAGAGAATTTAGTATTTTGGTTCCAATTTATCTTGCTGTTATTGTCTTTAAAAATGAAGTCAGTCGACTAAATCTACCGAATTCTGTTAACAACATTTAAGATTACACACATAATTGAAAATATTCGAAATATTTAGCTACGAATTCCCGTTTAATTTGAGAAAAAAATGTGCTGTGAAAATATTTTACAAATAAATTCATCTACGGACAGGTCACGTCGTCAACGTTACTTGACTAACCGGCACGTACCACACCACATTGAGCACCTCGACAAAATCACTATAATATAATAAAGTATCATTTCTTCTGTAGTATCTGTATACAAAACTAATCTATATTCCGACCAAAGGACGACGGCCGCAGCGCCCGAGCGAAACATCAACCATTTTAATTATGTTCAGGACACCATTAACAATAAATCTGTTGTTCCTATACGAACTCACACATAAACACCCAGTCATCGTGCATGCGCGCTCACACGAAACATAATCGATACTCATAATCGTGCGGGAGAATCGAGAATCGATCGATGGTCGCCACGGTCCGATTTATAGCTAATTACAATTTTGTTTTAGTTATTGTCTGTCGTAAACTACCCTGTGACTAATTTGCCAATTGTTAAGAAAGATTCCGTCCATTTGAATGTATAAGATGACATTATTCGATCGAACAGTCGTTCAAAGGTAGAAAGAAGAAGAAATGGAAAGTTTAATCCTGAATTTAGGTAAAAACATTTCAATGGGGGCGAGAGAGTAGGAGTCAGAAGAGATATAGTAGAGAGAAACGTTAGAATTATAAAAAAAAATGTGTAGGATGATGAAAGACACAATGCGTAAGGTAAGGGAGTGAGGTGAAAGAAAAAGATATATGAAGAAAGAAATAAAGAAAACGCCAAAGAGAATTAGAAATAAGTAATTCCTGTAGTACTGAGGTTGCTGATTAGTGTTATGAAAGTAGAGAGGTGGGGCGCATTAAAGTAGCCCGCCTAGGGAAGTATATATCCTCCACCTCACAGGAAAACACCTCCCTAGAGAGTTGTTGGGTTTCTGCGTGTGAATGCGGTCACCAATAAGCTCCTATGGAGTTGTTGTGTTAGCAGCAGACGTGACATCGCGCGAGTGACACCTTATGTATTGCAAGCGTTCATAGGCTACGGTACGGTAACCGCTTTACGTCAGGTGGGCCATATAATTGTATGCGGCCCGACGTTGTATACTAAAAAAGAGAGATAGTTTTGTCAAAGTGTCAAAAATTGCGTTTCTGAAAAAGATTTCCTGATAGTAGATTACAGATAATCTTTGTCTTATGTTACTTGTGTTGTTAAATACCCACGCTCGCGCTGTATATTGGCATATTTTTATACAACATCGGAGGCAACCAAGCATACGACCCATCTTCTGCTGTACATCATCTGCCTCGTCTCCCGACGTTGTATAAAAAAATGTAGTTATCGCACTGCGGTAGATTACAATTCCACATTGACGCAAACTGGGACGCGCGGACGTCTATATTCCGTTTAAAACAATGTGACAGTATTTACAAATATAATGTATATACTATTTGGTGGCACAACTGTCTGCCACTCTTACTTGTCGATAACGCAGTGAATATAATAAACAGTATCTGAACTACGTTATTATTAAATAATTTCTATTTAAAGGTTTGAATTTATAATAGATATTTTTATATACAACATCGAGAGGCATAAGTAGTACAAGCATACGGCACACCTGGTATAAAGTAAATTACCGTAGCCTATGAACGCTTGCCATACTTTAAGTATCACAAGGGCTTACTGGTATTTTTACTGACACACAGGAACACAATAACCCTCTAGGATATTGTTGTTTGGCTGCGGTTTTCTGTGAAGTGGAGGTAGTTCCCAAGATGGGCTGCTTTGATGCGCCCTACCTCTCTTAAAAACACCCAATCCAAGACAGACAGATATATCAATGAGTCTAACCCACGAGGTGTTAAAGTTCCAGCGCGTTTCACCACTGCGCCACCGAGCTCGTCAAAAATAAAAATATAAATTAGAGTTCTTAGTGTGAAAGTCAGATACCTAGATTAATGTTACAGTCAATGTGCTTATGTTATATATACTACGTCCATTTCTGTTTCATATTCATACAAATATTTTATCTAGTATCTATACATGATTTTCAATGCAAAAATAAATTGTCTGTATGTTACTATTTCGAGACTGAACTTCTGAAATGATTTGGTTAAATGAGGCGTAGTAACCAGCATATAAAGCAGATACTAGGCTTTATACTAGTTGTAATAATAACTTGTACACCACGTTCGCAATGATGATTTTAGAAATAGAGTTGGTCTGAAAGAGATTTTCGGTGCTCCATTGGTTCGGATTTATGTAAAGAATACTATCTATAACTTCACGCCAAATCCCTTGCGGGGTAGGCAGTTAATGATATTTTATGGGTATTTGTAAGTAAATTGAATCGATACAAGGTAGCATAGAGATCCCTTACATCGCCTTTAATGTTCCTAGTACAAGAGGTTATAATCTGAAAAACTTAAGAAACTGTAGAAGTCTATAGAAGAAAATATATTTAAATTTGTATTGCGCAGAACAATAAAGCAAATCGATTGTTGCAATTTTTGCTTATACGATACGTTAACTGTGCCGATAACCCCATTGCACTGGCCTGCAAGTGTCGGCCCAAAGACGATCGCCGACATGTCAATGTGACGCATTTCGGTCACACTATCACCATTTCATAGAAATGGTATCGGACAATAGATCGATGCTTTAATTGGTTTTGATGTGTACTGTTTGACGAGATAATGTGTCAATATTTCGCTTAATGACGTCGTCATCCGCTGTAACAAGGGTTTGTAATTAATACCTACTAATATTATTGTAATACAAAATTGTATGTATTCGTTTGGCAATTGTAGATGATTATCTGTTGTAAGAGTTGGATTTGTTTGTATAGTTTGACTCATAAATGTCATGTCAAAGTCAAGTCAAGTCAAGTGATAAATAAAGTTTATCCGATGCATATATGGTTATTAATTTTTAATATAACTTGTAATAATGTATTTAATATTATGTAAGTTTAATAATAAAATTAATTAAATTTTATTATGATAAACTGCATGAAAGTAGATAAACGATTGAGATGATGATAACAAAAGCGTAACGTTTGTTGATGGCGTCCACAATAATGATGTATTTACTTATGAAATAAAGTAATAAAAGAGAGTATCGGTGTAAACATAAGAAAAGGCATGCTCCGTTAATTCGAGCACGTAGAAAGAACGTCCAAAGAAGGAAAGTGAATGATATAGAAATTTATCGTCTACGTCATGTCTTATTAGAACGCGATGTCAGGAGCCCTACTAACCGGCGAGCTTACGTGAAAAGAGCTGAGAATGTTAAAGAAGCGAGCAAGATGTGTAAGGAGCGCGTTTTGTGCCACTCGTATCTCTCTTCCTACCCCGCAAGAGTTAGCTCTTCACCTGTATCAATTAATGTACATACAGTTAATATTTTAATATAAATTTAAATAATAATATATGCATAGGTTATTGTGTTTGTTTATTATTAACACCATACCATAATGCTTGATTGTCGCTGGGGCAGAAACATTCTCAAGCGACTACGAACTGAACAACGCAGCATAGGATAGCCCCCCACTCGATGGATCGATGATGTAAGCGTCACAGGACCGATGATCTAAGGGAGAGTCTGTGTTTCACAGTGGATGACATTCGGCTGAAATGGTGATAAATATACACATATTGTATGATGAAAAATATGGAGGATGGTACATTTTATGACATAGGCATTGGATTTGACTTACACACGATAAGGAAACATACACCTTTTGGGTTCTGTTATAATTCCAGCAGGAAAGTGACTGTTCCTACATTGTCAACAATTCAACTTACATGTTTTTTTTAAACATGTAATATGTACTAACTCCCATATTATGAGAAGTACAATACAGAAACATAAAAACATCCCTAAAGCGGCCTCTTTCAACCGTGTCATTACAACACACATACACAGGGACAAAGAGACAATTTTCTATAGAATATCCTCTGTACATACATAGCCAGCCGGGACAAACATGCCCATAGTAACATAATCCGCATCCTAAACTTACAAAGAACATGTAATTGGATTTCGAAGTACTTAATATCTCCTTTCTAACGCTTCTGCAAAATTCTTTAGACTCTTAAATCTTGAACATTTCAATGAAAATACGACTGTGACCGAATCAGCTTAAAGTGTAGTTTTGATTGTGTGGTTATAGATTTTTGGGTTGCTTTTAAGGGTGATTGCGTATTGAAGTGTAAAGTGGCGACAAAAAAATATCACCGCTCGAAAAGATGTCATATTAAACAACATGTCAATCATATTTTTATGATGTATTCAATAGGCCCGTTGTACACTTGCGCAGTATTTTTTTCTCCATATTTCACGCTCAGTTTGAGTAGCCCGGTTTTTTTGCTCTATTTTGGGGTTCTTTTGGTTATTTTACGAATCTGTCTGTTAATATTTTTCATATTATTTGTATTTTGGACATAAATTGATATTAGATTATACTTATATATAATAACAACTGTATACATATAAAATTAGCATAAGTATGGCACGGCTTTTCAATCTCAAAATCGAAGTTGTCCACATCGTTATACCAACGGTTAATAAACGGATACTCATACCCAGAATACAGAATTAGAATACAGTCCTCTTCTTACCCGAAGGAGTAAATACTCCATCACGCAGCTTCATTTTGTTATTTTGAATGCTAGTGTTTTCTTTCAAGCTGTAATGTTACGGCTTTACCATGGTGAGTGGTCTGAAGAATCGTTTTCCCTTATCCCACCCTCTCCCTTCCATCATATACCCACGCGTGCATACTTGCGATGTCATTGTTCCATTGTTGAGAACATTTCTTCGCGTACCAAATACTTAGGCAACTCCTATCTCTGTCGTACCATTAAAAAGAGGAACGCCTTGCCTGCACATGTGTTTCCCCATTCCTACAATATATCCCATATTGTAGGAAACGAAGCGTGAAGAAGCGTCTTGCGATCAAGCATGTCAGCGTCAACTGACAGGACACCGTGTAGTCTTTTGCCAGTTGCCGTTGCGATTTGGGCTTCTCTTTCGCTTACCATCAGGCGACGCGGAGCCACTATGCTAAGCTTCCATAAAAAAAAGCTATCAACAACAACGGCATAATATGCTCTACAAAGACGAAGAGTTCGAAATAGTTATATCCACCTAATGATTGGCTAGGGTTGATAGTCCATAATTTAGATATTCGATTAGGCAGAGATGGGCAATGACGTCATGAAGTTTTAGTTTGGTGCTGTCCTCTTATTGTATACCTAAATAGCTTCCCGTTATTTATAAAGCCAAATCCAATGTTATGTCCTGGTAATTCGCACTTTTGCGAATCAGAGACAGGGTCCAACTGAAGTAGCTACTCTTGCAGTTAGTTACGAAATGTCACAAACAAATTACACTTCATTTTAACCGACTTCCAAAAGGAGGTTCTCAACATATAACCAAAGATACATGCGGGTTGAACCCACATGTTTCTTTGGATATAGGTATACATATGTGTTTACACGATATCTACGACTTTTGTGAACCGATTTTGTTTTTTTTTTATATTGGGAAGATCCTAGCGTATGTATCCACTTTGAATTTCTTATTGTGAATATTCTCTATACCTTTGTTATTTTTTTTGTTATTTGTTTAGATTCTCTCTGTCTGTCATATATATATATATATATATATATATACACATGATAATTCTATTTTCGTTGTAAAGCTTCTAGTATTGGATTAGTCATATTTAAGATTGGTTCAGTTTCTACTTCACTACATCATTGAAGTCCGTTGTATGGTTTCTAGACTTTTATTTGTTTATATTGTGCGTAGTAAGAAGCCATTTTTGCACTACTTTTTGCACAACTTGGATTAAAATCACATCTATAAGTGCACTAAAGGAATAGCGATCGATCATACAACCCGATTTGTGTGCATGTTAGGGGGCTAAGAAGCACGTGTGACGAAAACAAATATAACGCAGTCTTATACGGAACATTGCGCTAAATTGAATACGCCAAACATATTTTTTTCTTCTTCGAGTGTTGCTTGGAAAATTGCCGGATTTACGAATTCATTTCAATTATGCTTTACAATCGAAAATACTTGAATCGAGTTGTATACACATTTAGTAAAGTTTTCGTTTCCTGTTAGCGAATTAGGCTCATTATTTGGGTTATTAATGTGAAGTATCACGGCTCGCTTCGTGGTTAGCAATTATAATGTGGGTATAAATAAACAATTGTTGTACATTTTGTGTAATTCAATTATTAACAATATTTTTAGCCTATTTAAGAAAGTATCGGTAACGAGATCTCCACCGGGGTCCATTTATGAAATCGTCTGGAGGAAAATGTCAAGCTGGCGTTTAAGAAACTATGTGTGCTTAACAGAGTGAAGCAGTACTTCAACTCAGGGCAAAGACATATATACAAGTCTCAATTGATACCGCATATAGAGTACTGAACATTTAGGTGGGAGGACGTTGATACCAACTAGGACCTTGTGATTCTGTTCAGAGATGAGTACTTTGACTGTCGACGATCCTAAGGTTATAACACAGTATACAGCCCTTAAGTTTAAGTAGAGCCCCCGTTGAGTGTTCTACCGATTGTACAGTCGGTTATATTCCGAGTAGTTCTGCTCGCCGTCTGTGGAAAAAATATTATCACATATTATTTTAGTATAGTGACTGACAATGTGAATGGAGCTTAATAACTCATTCTTGAAAGAGTATGAAGATTAGGATATATTGACGTGAGTAATATTGGCTAATTTATGCATTTGTATAAATTAGCCAATATTACTAACTAAAACGAATTTTCGTTTTAGTTTCCGCAAATGGTGTCTAGATTATATAGTTAAGAGCTTTTCCCAATCAGTTTTCATGAATTTATAAACCTCATGTGGGGATTGCAGCCTCGTTGCTAACCCTGACTAATAAACGACAAAAGCAGCTTAAAGAGAAATGTTTTTATTCTTCTATGGCTTCTGTCCATTGCTCGACAGTATCATCACCACAGTCATTTTTTAGGAAGTTTATAAATAAACGGTACAATAGCTGTAGAAACGTTATACTTAGTAGACTCTATGCCAGTAAATTGACACTTATTCAGCACAATATAAGGTTTCTACCCAAAAAAGGTGTTGCTGGAAGCATTAATGAGCCCACGTGACCTCATTGCGTCCTGCGGCCGGCGTTAATGACTCAAATCGCATTGTCTTACAATTACCGTACATGTACAAAATTTGCCACTAAACTGTTTGACCAGTCGGCGGTGGACTGCCGCTTGGTGTAACACTAATATCGACCAGTGACTCTGTTTCCAATTTTATAGACTTGCCGAGAAGAAGTGCATCTTTAATTTCTACCTATGTAAACTGGCTTCTGTGTGGATAATATTTATTAGTTTGTAGAGAAAAATGCGTTTTTATTTTCCTGCAAACAAACGTGCATGGAATCTAATGGTGTGAAATAATTACCAAAAGTATTTCTACAAGTGAGTGTAGTGTACTTCACAATGGCAATGAAAATTGAAGTTTATACCACTCCCGAGTATAAAGCTAGGGCTGGCTTGGAACTTGCAATGATAAATTCTTTCGATCGATTTCGATCAACAACATTCAGTAGTATTAGGAAGTTTGAGATTTATCTCCCTTTCTTGGAAATGTGTGAGATAACAAATCCTTTTTACGATAAAAGAGGACTAGTCAAGTGAATGGAGTCTATGATTTTAAATCCTTTCACTCATTTAATAAGATTCATATTAGACTGGCCGTAAGCTTATTTTGGTGTCAGAGTGGTGTAAAGAAGTCACAGATCACTTCCGAAGTCCCGCCGCACTAATTGCAAAATATATATGTTACTAGACACAACTTATCAAAGTTGTACAAACATACGGACAAACTGTCTTTAAGATACACTATTTAGAGGAGGTCGAGGAAACGTGGCCATTACACGCGATAATTAACGCGAGGTGGCTCAAAATTGCACCACAAGCGCTAATGCATTGTGCTTTTTGTTCGTGCGTTTCGTAGCAATGGATGGACAAAGGAACCGTTCAGTGTGTGGAAATTCGATAGCACGCGACATCGCCGCCGCTGCGCTGGGTAGAACGGGCAATGTTGGAAAGAATTTTTACTTAGAAAAATAGAAAAAGAATCTTAAAGTCAAGCATTCTTCTCGATTGTCTAAATAAACAATATTCCTTTCTTTAGCACTCAAAAGTAATTTACTCATTTATGTAGAGACATTTTCATAATAAAGAAAGGAAGTAAAAGTAAAGGAAAAAATATTGTAGGTGAGGACTACCTGCTCCTTAGGGTTAGATTAAATATTATTTGCAGTCTTACTGCTTACTGATTACGAAAAACTTTATATTTATTACGAATAAAGGAGAATGACCAAATATGTATGGGAGTTCGGCCCACTTGCGTTAGTCATGCGTCTTGACCAAACCATTCGGCAAAACAAAGGAAATATATTGTAGATGACTCAAAAGAAATATTATTTCAATACGAATAGGGGTTATCGAGTATTTTTAAATCAAATTAGGCATTTTGAGGTTATGTTTTGCGAGTGTAAAATGCCTACATGGACTACATGGGTAAACTACTAGGTACCTATACAGAGGGCATGTTATATTTTAGAGCTAGATTTTTTTATATATCTAGCCTTTTTAATCAGACCTACAACAAATGAAGGAATAACCAGATATTAGATCTGAAAGATAGTCCCATAGAATAGTACCTACTAGCAAGTACTAGCGCACCCAAAAGTAAGGATTATATGGATTTGTAAATACGATGCTATGTGCATAGATCAAGCGCACTGTTCACTTACGTTAAATGCATCTTCAAATAATTAAACCACAGGATAAGTAGTAGATATTTAATTTCAACTTTTTATGTTCATTTTCAATTTAATCTATTATACATTTCATTTGGGGTAAAGTAGCTCAACATCACCTTTAACATCACTTTTAACTGAAACAAACCTTACCTGGATATTGTGCACCCCACGATACTGATGGAACAATACCTTGACTGGGGAAGAACGCAGCAAAAGATTTGGAGAATTGTTGTCCCTCGGGTAAGTGTGGTAACCATATATCACCTACATTGGCAGTCAGGGTAGCAATGTGCGACTTACATTACTTGGTTGTAAGCATTGGTAGGCTATGGTAACTATTTAACATCAGGCGGATTGTATGCTTATATAATTATTAATTACTTACATTGTTCTTAATCACAGAATATTCATTGGAGATAAATAAGAACAACACCTAGTATATTGATACTAATTTTTTTGTTTGGATACCAAAAGAGGGATACCTGAGTTTTTTGGCAGTATTTTTATCAGTGCTCACCTAGTCATAAACTGCACGGTAGGGAAAAAAATTGTGACGATTCCAAACAAATGTAGCCATTTTTACGGAATAAAAAGATTTTGACTTTGACTTTGACTTTGATACTTTTATTTATATTTATTAGGTTCTATACATAAAAAAAAATATTTCTTTAAATTGTTTATTACAATTTTTATTGTCAATAAATACATAAAATAAAAATATAAAAATGGGAGTAGGAGCCTGTACATCATTAAATCTACCCTAACTTAAATACCAAATTACCAAACTTATGTGCGCACTGTATTGTTCATTTTCCTACAAAGCAATTGCAGCAGTAACCGGCCAATACCTCTCTAGACATTTAAACAAATGTGTTGTTGAACTAATGTGCCTCCACTTTATATGTGCTCTGATAATTATTTTGTGGAGCATTTTCTACTTTTTAATTAATCTCCACAGCATACAGTTCATTAGGAATATGTTCGTCAAAGTAAAGCTGCTATCCCAAGGGCACATAATAGATATGGTTAATGTCAATTCATGCTAGTTTCCATTGCCTAATTGATGACAGCATATTCTAGCACAGCTAGGTACATATAGTATGTTGTACATTAATAATATATCTCTAATGATTTTTGGGACCATTAAACATTCAGTTTCTCGCTACCCCAATAACATGTGTAACATGTTGATACATCGCTAAAGAAATCTGTGCAATTATAGATCTTGCGGACATATATATGTGATATTTTTCACTAGAGGTGCTGGAACTTTAGGTACAGCCTCGGTGAATTTCCAGTTAATTTCTTCTAGTAGTGGTCAATTATCATCATGGTACTGTTGCCTTTGTATTACTCAGCTGTTCGTCAACAGACCACACAAACTATTTCCAGTCTTGATATCTAGAATAACATATATGTTAGGTGGAGAAAATTAAATATGTATATACATACTAGGGGCACACTAAAAGTTTTGCACTTCTAGCTAATCGGAACTATTTGAATTTAGAATGTTATATTTTTTGAAACGTTGCAACCTACACACATCAAAAGTGTCTAGGGATCAACATATATTTTTGCAATAACTTTTCTCCTGATTGATATTAATTAAAATTTTCTTTAAGGATTCATCAAATAAAGTGTTTTCGTTTGTCTACAGTAACGATAAACCAAGTCACCTTTGCATTAATAAAGAAATTTGCCATTTTCATAATAAAGGGCTTTTTGACATTTGAACCACTAACATTAAAGTTCGAAAAAAAGACTGAAATAACAGTTTTCTTTAAAATTTTATTGGGTAACTTAAACAATTAATAATCCGTGTTTCTACCGCGAACACTAACAACACAAGAACATCGGTTTGGCATACTCAAAATGAGTTCATCCAAATCACGCTGTGGAATGGCCGCCCATGTTCGTTGCAACAAATGTAGTGTTATCAGTCGACTTTGGACACGGTACCGAAGCACTGGTACCGTGGCTGAGCGCCATGGAGGACGGTATCGCTGCACCACACGGAGACAAGACCGATACATTCAAATCACAACTCGAAGAGCTCCAACAATAACCGCCATGATGTTAGCCGTGACGCTTCATCACTCTTCAGGGAACTTAATTAGCGACCAAACCTTCCTGCCCGAAGACCGCTAAGGGTACCACCTATAGCAATGCACAATCGTAGGATTCGATATCAATGGGCTCTTGAACACAGAAATTGGGCAGAAGAACAATGGCGTTTCGTGTGCTTTTCTGATGAGTCTCGTTTTGGTATGAGACCGGATACAAGACGTATACGACACTGGAGAACCCCTGGACGCCAACAGCGATTAAAATCCTGCCAGGAAGTCCATCCTTATAGTGGTGGAACCATCATGGTATGGGCGGGTATTTGGATCGGCGGAAGAACTGAGTTGATTTGGATCAGAGGCAACCTCAACGCTCAAATTTATGCTGAGACGATTGTATCAGACGTCATCGTTCCTCTACAAGTGCAAATCGGTCCCTCATTTCAGTTAATGCATGATAATGCACGACCGCACACCGCAAGAGTTGTAAGACAGACTCTCGCCGCAGCTAACATCAATGTCATGCCCTGGCCTGCTCAGTCGCCAGACTTGAACCCGATTGAGCATGCATGGGATATGCTACAGAGAAGAGCTCTGCCGAATATGGAGGGTATCCAGTCGCAAGAAGACCTTTTTTTGTTGTTGCAACGAACATGGGCGGCCATTCCACAGCGTGATTTGGATGAACTCATTTTGAGTATGCCAAACCGATGTTCTTGTGTTGTTAGTGTTCGCGGTAGAAACACGGATTATTAATTGTTTAAGTTACCCAATAAAATTTTAAAGAAAACTGTTATTTCAGTCTTTTTTTCGAACTTTAATGTTAGTGGTTCAAATGTCAAAAATCCCTTTATTATGAAAATGGCAAATTTCTTTATTAATACAAAGGTGACTTGGTTTATCGTTACTGTAGACAAACGAAAACACTTTATTTGATGAATCCTTAAAGAAAATTTTAATTAATATCAATCAGGAGAAAAGTTATTGCAAAAATATATGTTGATCCCTAGACACTTTTGATGTGTGTACTTAGTAATAAAGAAAAACAATTGGCGGGAAATCATTTGTCAATTGTTTTTTATCACACATCAAAGTTCTACGTACGCAACGAAAATGGAATTGAGTCGAAAAGATTTTAGAGCGATGATTTTTTATGATTTTAAAAGTTCTCTCTCTCCGCAAGACTGTGCTGCTCGTCTTCAAAATGCTTTTGGAAGAGAAGCACTTTCTTTAAGCACCGTGAGGCGATGGTTTGCTGAATTTGAGAGAGGTCGAGTTTCTTTACATGACGAATTTCGTGAAGGGCGGCCTTCAACTGCCGTCAACGTAAATAATGTGGCTACTGTTAAGCGGCTAATTGAAGAAAACCCGCGGGTTACCTATGAGACAATTCGAGAACTTTTGGGGATTGGTATGAGCCAAATTCAGAAAATTTTACACGAAGAATTGAAAGTTTGGAACTTTGTTGTCGTTGGATCCCTCATGAACTGACAGCGGAGCAGAAGCGGGCTCGCGTGGAATGGTGGTCACAGATGCTACTAAAGTACGACCACGGACATTCTAATGCTGTTTATGACATTGTCACAGGAGACGAAACGTGGATTTATTGTTTTGAACCCGAAAAAAAACAGCAATCTTGTGAATGGGTGTTTGAAAATGAGAACAGGCCAACAAAAGTGAGGCAGGCGAGAAACGTTGGTAAAAAAATGATCGCGTTTTTTTTCTCAGCTACGGGTCGCATCTGCACAATTCCACTTGAAGATCAAAAGAGTGTTAATGCCGAGTGGTATTCTACCATTTGTTTACCCAGGGTGTTAGAAAAAGCTCGCGAAAAACGACCAAAAAGCCGCGTTCTCCTACATCATGACAACGCTTCTTCACACACGGCCAACAAAACAAAGTCATTTTTAACTTCCGAAAAAGTACAACTCGTTACCCATCCTGCGCATAGCCCCGACCTAGCACCCTGTGATTTCTGTATTTTCCCCAAAATCAAAGATTTGATGGGAGGTTTCACTTTTACCAACTCCGAAGAGGCAGTGATAGCGTTCAATCAGCACGTAGATAACATGCCTTCAGATCTGTGGTCTTCCTGTTTTAAAAAATGGTTCGATCGCATGAAAAAATGTTTAAAATGTAAAGGAGAGTATTTTGAAGAGCAATAAACATAATATTTTGGTTATAACATGTTGTTTTTTTAAGTTACGCAAAACTTATAGTGTGACCTACGTATACCGTAGGAGTATCAGAATGCTTAAAATGATTTGAATGAAAATATAAAGATCCCTAGCTAGATAAAGTAACAATATACAAAATTATAAAAAAATATATATAATTTTAGGGAAACACCATAAAAAATATGTTTAAGAAATTAAGTACCACATGACCTGTAATCCATCTAATTATAACATTCCATTTCTGATATTCTAGTGATAACTCTGTATAATTGAGATCTTATTATCATTGTGTCAACATATTATATATTCCCACCCATATTCAAGGCATACTTGTTGATGTCCAAATTCATTTAAAGGTTTGACTTCAAATGTTACTTAAGCCCGTATTAATGAATATATAATTCCCGGCAGAAGATACTACCGTCTGTGATCTGTAACAATTAAAAATTAGTTGTTTTATTGATAAACACAATAATCTAAAAACATAAGTCATGTATATGTACAGTCTTACTATGCCAGTTATTATAACATAATATACAGCTGTATTTTATAAACAATCAATGGTGCAGCTTCTAATATGGGCGAGTGTAGATATGTGTTCACAATTCTTGTTTAGGAGGGGTCTATACTTTTATTCCTATACTTAATAAAAGGTTACCAAATTACCAATATATGTATGAACTTAAAAATAACGTAACACTTACTGGACTGAGCACCATTCAAGGAATGTACTAGTTGTTGGTATGATCAATGAATGGATAGGTACTTATAATATTTCCACACGTTGATTTCACAATTAATTTCACATGTACGGAAACAAAAGCAAATAATATATATTTAATATATTATGGAATAGAATAGATTCAAGATTTGAATCTTGTCTATGGACACGTCGCTCTATAGGGATGCGATTGGAGATCGATTTCAATGGGTTAAGAAAATCGATTCAATCGGTATTGAAATAAACAATTATTTGTACCCATTAAAAACATAATAATAGTACACAGTTTTTCACTATATCTGGCACAGATCTCAATTCCTACTGTGTTTTTGTTTCTATACAGTGCTACCATGAAATAAAATGGAATATACCGTTATTCCTTTACCTTTTTTTTTGATCTCACGTAAATACAATAATTTTGCAAGTTGTTTGTTTGTGATCACATGACGTAAAGTACCTTCTGAGAACTACGTAATATTACGTCTTATGAATAAATTAATAGTAAAAAAAACGATCGATTAACCCTTCGAAACCCGGGTGGCCATATATGATCGCGAAATGTATGGGAAATTTGCCGTAGTATGAACGGGGCTTAAACAAAGGCCTGTATCTTCCTAATAATGGGACTAACAGGACTCCTGTCTATCTATAACTTCACACCTAATCCTTTGCGGGGTAGGCAGAGAGAACTAAGCGCCACATGACTCGGTCCTTACAGTCCTTACACCTCACTCGCTTCTTTAACCGAATAATATATGTTAAATCGATTATGTTATGATTAACAACTTTTGTTAAATAAATATTTCGTGTAGTGGTATTATTCATGCTTCATGATTGTTTACAAACATTTTTATATGAAGGTTAGCTATTAAAATTAATAGAAGCTTTTCATATATATATATATGAATATATGAATTATTAAGGTTCTTAATTACAAACAATTATTTAGTATATTTTATAATCGATAATCGATTACATAATCATCGCAACCCTAAACTCATTCATGTTTTACCTGTCATTTCATCTATTTGTAATCATAAGCGGAAATGCAAAACCCCTATTCCAATAGGACTGAAAAAAATACCTGAACATTATCAATTTGGAAAAGGTTTTTTAGAGTATAAATGGTGAAGACGCAAGGTGGTCATTAGTGCAACATTTGGTCATTCTCCTTTATTACGAAAATTGATACTACATTAACGAACAAATTTTGCTATAAAACTGTGTCCACAATCAAAATAAAATACTGTATTTAAATAATACTTCGATCAATTCGCCAAATTTAATTTACTTACTGGGTGATTAATTTCCGTCAAGGAGTCATGTTCCATTTTGTGGGTACATATACAGGATAATAAGTATATTCAGACGTAAATCATTAGAAAAACCCTTTCTCCTTATTTTCCTGAATTAGATATGTCGGAGAAATTAAGAATTTAGTTTTTATTGCGTTCCTTATAACCTGCAATATTATGTAATAAAATAAGTATATTTTTTCGTTAAATGTCCGGGCTCGATTCCTGAGTCATGTAAAACGGTGTTTTATAGTCTATGGACGGTGTTTCTTAACTTCAAAATCGGCGACATGAATTCTAAGAACATATTTCTCTATCTTTTCTATTCTCAGAGTTCCTTGAAATTTACACACTGCATACATACCTTAAGTAAACAGAGATTATAATGAGTTCTATTAGCTTTTTGTCACTTTTATCTACTTCTGATTACTGTCTTAGCGACAAAAGCGTGTGTACTCCTCCGGACGATGTAAAATATAAAACCATAAATTTAAAATTTGTTTTCTATATTTTATTTGTACATATGTATGCGAAAATAAAAACAAATAATTATTTTGTCTATATAATTAAATACTTTCCCGCTCCCCATATGAATATTTTATAAGGCTCTATCTTGTTCGAATTTTTGTATACCTACATCTAATCTTAATCTATATCCAAATCAATTGACAAGCACGAGCAATGCACATTTCCTAAAAATATTTACCTAATATATTTTTTGTTTCCGTTTATTCTTAGCATCCAAGTCGTTTTAGCCTCCTCCCAGCACAAGGGCCCGTTGTGCGCGACAACGCGCCACTGTACTCTGCTAATCACTTTCACGTGCCACTGTCCCTTCTATGGTGTTCAACTCGCCTGTGCTTCCTCACTATCTGATTTTATACCAGCATATGATATCTACGTATAGCATAAGAGTGATATTTACGTATAGATTTATTGATATATTATTACAACGAATGTTTCTGCATCTTGACGAGCTCGGTGGCGCAGTGGTGAAACGCGTTGTTACGCTACTTTGACACCAACGCTCGTGGGTTCGATTCCCACACAGTACAAACATTTGTGTGCATGAACATGTCTGTTTGTCTTGGTCTGGGTATTTTCTATGTATAATAAGTATGTATTTACAAAAAAAAAAAAAAAAATATTTACGTATGTTTATCAGTTGTCTAGTACCCATAACACAAGCTTCGCTTACTTTGGGGCTAGATGGCGCTGTGTAATTTGTCCGACAATATTTATTATTTATTATTATTATTATCTTCTCAGATACAGCAGTAAGGAAATTGGTATAAAACCAGATAGACACAATTGTATAGAGACTCATGATTTGTAAATATAAGACACAGGTATATTATTTATTTCATCTAATTACTAGATTTATACCATCACGACAGTTTACACCAATGCGATGCTATAAGTTAACTGCTGTTTCCATGTCTTTCTAGGTATTTCTGTATCTTTTGCTATATTGTTAACAATGCGAATGGCTCGTGATAAGGGAACGAATGTGAGAAGATTCTTTCTGGCATACGGAACGTTTAACGTAGTGGGTTAACGAGTTCTTTTGAGATGAGT
Source organism: Pyralis farinalis (assembly GCA_947507595.1). Taxonomy (NCBI): domain Eukaryota; kingdom Metazoa; phylum Arthropoda; class Insecta; order Lepidoptera; family Pyralidae; genus Pyralis; species Pyralis farinalis. The sequence goes on from OX382274.1 coordinate 24,537,834, forward strand.
TACGAGAATGTTAGTACGAGTAGTTAATTTTTATTAAAAATCCTTTAAAACAGTATTGCGTCTTATTGACTGATAGACAAATGTACAGCCTAAAATTAGGATTCTGTTATAGGAAATGTCGGACCATGAAAAATAATTCTGTAGGTATGTATATCACGCCAGGTTCCTTGCGGGGTAGGCAGAGAGAACTGAGCGCCATAAGACGCGGTCCTTACATACTTCACTCGCTTCTGTAACATTCATAGCTCTTTTCATGCACGCTCGCCGGTTCCTGGGGCTCCTGACATCACGTTCTGATAAAACACGACCAATTTGGTCATGGTAGGTTAGTCTCGGTCTTCCTCGGCTCCTACATCCTTCCACTTTTGCTTTGTCTGTTTCGTCATTCTTTCATCCTTAATTCTGTAGGCCTTATGAAAAACAATAGCTTACGAATTACCGTAGGCTATGAACATTTGGAATACAAGGAGTGTTGATTGTGCATTGCCACCTCCGCTTCTATTATGGTAATTTCCCGGATATTTATTGTAAACTCGCTCACACGCAGGAAACACACATGCAGCTTATTAAAGTGCCTTATCTCTCTTTAATTTAAAATTTGGAATTTGAGCTGCAACTAGTCATCTTGAACGCTATCAATTCTATTCTAATCGAACATGTAGGTTAAGCAGCGTTGACCGCAACCTGTCCTTGGATGGTTTTATCAATTTCAAGCTTCTCCGTGCTCTCAAGGGCACTTTAAGTCGTCTGTCCCGGCTATTGTGAGTCGTTAAGCAAAGTCAGTGGCCTTCGGTCGGCTTGAAAATACTGATGAAACCGCAGTTGAGCAGCATGGTGGAGGAAGCTCTCATTCGGTTGAAGGGAGACCCATATACCTACCTGCTAAGTAAAATTGGTGTAGTAGTTACTCTCATTATCAGAGCTAAATTCAACCTCACCTGCGCATGGTACACCTTGCCACTCAGCTAACGAGGCGAAGGAGAATATACTATGTTTACAATGTTTAATAGATCAGCCACTGTAGGAAAGTACTTCGCCCTACTGTAGATCAGATCCAAGCCTTATACTTGCTTGCTACCCGAGACTGTACATCTGTGTTCTGTCATCGGAAAGCCCAATGGTAGATCAGGAATGTTGATAGTGTATCACTAAGAAGGATCATACGATTTCGTAGGAAACCGCTAGTCAAATGAATAAATCAAAAGGATTACAGCATGGGGTTCATTAAAACAGGCTTTCGACGAGTTTGGTGGCGCAGTGCTTAGTAACGCTACTTTGACACCAACGCTCGTAGGTTAAATTCCCAGACAGGACAGATTGGGTTGTCGCGCCGTATCAGGTATTTACAGGGTCGGCATCGCGCGAGTGATTCCTGAAGTCTGCTTATGGGTGGTATTGTTGCATTGATATTCTCTACAGTGGACCACGGTGGCTATTACATTAATCTTCTCGAAGGGGCCCCTTCGTGTCCCCGTCACGCCTATCAAACGACCTGAGCTTTCACATCCATAATCTTTCAAGTTGGTGTACTGTTCGTCCGTAATTATTGAGAATTAATGTAAGGCAGATGCTTTTAGCCAAGATATTTTGAAAGCATTCGATCATTATCATATTACGGGATGTCTGAAAGTTTAGATAAGTTTGAGAGACGAGCTCGGTGGCAGACTTGTTAAGAATGCGAGTGAATTCGATTCCTACACAGGACTAACATTTGTGTGCATGAACACGGCTGTTTCTCTTGGTCTGGCTGTTTATAAGAGAAGTAAGGTGCATCAAATCAGCTCGTCTGAGGAAATACCTCTACGTCATAGAAATCCGCAGTTAAATAACATTTTCCTGGAGGGTAAGAGCAACGTGCGAGTATAATGCCACGGTACTTCATGTATTAGGCTACAGTAACCACTTTACATAGGGTGGACAAACAAGCGTACGGTCTGCCTGATGGTAAACAATTACCGTAGCCTATTAACATTTGCAACACCAGGGGTATCACTCTTGCGTTACCGACCCTGTAAAAACCTCCTCATGTCTTTGTTGAAGAACCCATGCTGTAGTCCCTAAGAAAAACCTCTCTCTCTCTCAGGGAGCTCATTCCACAGCTTTAGAGTTCTACGTAGAAAACTTCTCTGAAACCGCACAGTACCTCACCATTGCGGCTCCAGTATATGAGAATGAACTCCCAGCCGCCGGCGAGAGGTGCGATTATAAAATGAGGTTGTTGGCATCATGTCGAACAACTCCTCGGAACACGACCTATTGTGCAATCAGTAGAACACGCAAAGGGAGGCAAAATCTCTCCTTAAACTCAAGGGCTCAATACCGTGTGTGAGTTTAGGATCATCAACGATCCTCACAGCTCATCTTTGTACCCAGTCACAAGGTCTTAGATGGTATCCAGGTGCCCTCACCCAAAGGTGACTATAGTACTCCATATGCGGTCTGACTTAGGACTTATATAACATGAGTCTTTGCCCTGAGCTGAAGTACTATTTGGCTCTGTTGTGCACACCAAGTTTCTTAGAGCTTGACCTTCTCTTCCAGGCGACTGCGGTACTGAATATCGCGAGATCTCAATACCGAGAATCTCAAAGCTCTTGGCAATGGTGAGTGGCATATTCTGGAAATAAGAGACTGTAAAAAGCATGCCTCCCAATGTTGCATAAAAATAGCTGGGTCTTGAAGCGACGACCCCTCGATCAACTGTACCAACTGGATGTGTAATAAGTATAGGTATGCTGTAGTAACAGACGTGAGACTGAATGCTTTTAAAACAAAACTGTGATTCATTAGAGACCTCAGTTGTACTCGAAGTGAGGGGTCAGCTATCTCAGTTTAACATTCCACCACTAAACACAGAGGTCCAGCGGCGTAATGGGGTAATGGTGACTTGTATCTCAATAATTTCGTGTCATGTACCGAGTCGGGACTAGTCAGAGCTACCCGTTCCCATGGCATTCCGCAGAAAGGACTAGGGACAAGGCATTATTATTTGCAAAGATTAAGATACAGAATGTACCAGTTTAGTTTTGTGCCTACTCGTAGGTACCTCAAGTTATGCTATGAACTCACTGCTGAGGTGTTTACAAGGGTACGAATGATGCACCAGATGTTGCAAGCATCTAGGAATTACAGTGACTGCTCACCATTTTTGAAGATCCATACATCTGTTGATAACAACCGTGTTCGATAAATGGCTTAACATATTTTCCAAACGGAGGGACAAGAAATAAAGCGCTAAGCGCGGTGCCATTAGTATAGTTGACAAAATGTAAAAAAAAAATCCCTTCCGTTTTGAGAGCAGTAAGAATTTTATATTTTTAAAAGTAACTATTGGCCCAATTAAGGGGATCCCTATTAGCGCCACTCATTACTCAAGTAAAAAAAAAAATAATTCGTTCAACAAGTATATAATAAATCACATGGAATTGATACGTAAACATATTACTCGAATTTCTGACAACTTGATGTTCTACATCATTACGAAGATAAGACATGTTAGTCAAAAGCGCTGCCAATAGTATACTTAGTTTAACATATCTACCTTCAGTCATAACTGCATATTATTTCATCTACACCGATTACGCGAGCCTCCTGCGAATATGTAGCCGCGCAGAGCACGTAAATAAGAGTAGACAAAAGGAGTAACGCAAAAGGAGCAAGAGGGAAGATAAAAAGTAGCTGTCAGGGGAGTCACGAGTCGTGCGCTATGAAGAAATAAGGCGGTAAGTGCGTGTACAAAATGCTGAGGTAGGGTCCAGTACATCAGAAATATTGTACGGGATACTGTCGACCAGTGTCACAAATGAAAAAAATGAACAAAGTGGTTGATTATAATATAAAACGAAAATGCGAAGTTTTCAGGAAGCAAGTGTAGTTAGGCTCCACTGATATTTTTTCCTGTTCTTCTGTTCTGTTCCTTTAAAGCATCTGTATAGCATGATATACGTCTCATCAGGTGGAGTGTACGCTTGTTTCCCTACGTTAAATAAAAATAACAGTTGCTTTTGGATAAAAAACCACACTACATCGTTTTACATATAGATAACAGTAACAACGGTTGTTGTTGTTTCTGTTATCTATGGGTTTACATGTTAATTTCTATCTCCTAAAAATACCTACCTCATTTTATTTGCGATTCATGTTTAGGTAGATAGACAACAGTTTAACGAGCTCTGTGACGCGGTGATTAGTAACGCTACTTTGACAACAACACTCGTAGATTCGATTCCCACACAGGACAAACATTTGTGTGAATAAACATGGCTGTTTGACTTGGTCTGGGTGTTTATGAGAGAGGTACCTAAGGCGTGTCAAAGCAGCTTGTCTGGGGAAGTAAATACCTCCACCTCACAGAAAACCGCAGCTAAATAACAACTCCCTGGAGGGTCGTTGTGTTCCTGTGTAGGAGTGAGGTCATCAGTAAACTCCTAAGCAGTTGCTGCGTTAGGACCAGATACTTAATGTGTTCCAAGCGTTCATAGGCTACGGTAACCGCTTCACATCAGGTGGGCTGTATGCCGTTATGCCTCCCGATATAGTATTAAAAAAAATTCATTGATGCTTGATAACTTTTATATATACTCGTATCTTATATTTCTGACTTTTTAAATATATTTATTTTTCATTAATTACACGAATAATTACATCAATGTATATTTTACATTCACGTAGTAACTTCACTATAATCAGACTTCCCGAACTGTCCTGACCCTTTAAGATACCCTATAGTACAACAAGGGGAATTGACTACACGACCTCAACCACCAATCTTTTATGGGGCTCCATGTAAATTGATTGCTTAGAGCTTTGGAACAAAAACAGAACTTTCACAATTAATAAGATAAAAAAAAACTTATAGGCGACAGTCGTCTCATCACAAGTTCGTATAGGAGCATCCTGTTAAAAAAATAATATACCATAAAATCAGTTTATTGCCTACGATATCGGGTCACACGTCAACATACGGCTCGAATTAAAAACCTCCTTAAAGTTGGTAAAATGTAACCACAATACGGTTCTACCCTACCAACCATGTTTGTTATAATAGCTTGTTAATATATTGTAGGTATTATGTAAGTCGAGATGTATGTTATTAAAAAAAAAGGTTGTGGTTGTAAATATTTATTCGGTTACTTAACGGACAAAAAAGAGCAGTTTGTAGAAATAGCCAGTAAGTAATATTATCATTCTAAGTAGGTACCTATATTACGATATTTTTGATTAGATAGCCAGTGAAGTGATACGATACAGCCAAATATCGCATTGATGTGTATCGATACAAAATATCGACATGTCGTATTCCGTTGTATCGATATACTTAAATACGTCTCGGGTATCGCTAGTTTTAACTAAGTCAATATGCTACTTTGCAGGTCTTATACCACTTAGGCTAAGAAACAAGCATGCGGCCCGCCTGATAAGGTTACAGTGGCGTATGTATAATTACAATACAAGGTGATTGTATCGCGCACGAGTTGCTACCTCGGTGCTAACATATCAACTTCTAGTTAGCTTCCTCGTGAGCTCACTCACACGAACGCGGTAAACTTCAATAGAATTGTTATGTAACTGCAGTCTTCTGAAAAATGAATGTAAACAGTTGGGCTTAGAAATTTCGCTCGCTTCTTTAACATTAATACCTCTTTTGCCAGAGCCTCACTTAGTTATCGGCAGAGTGCCCCACGTACCATCCATATAAAAAATTGTTATTTATTCCGCTGCTATAGATGTAAGTATTATACATAAACACACATTAGCGGACCTCAGGTTCAGAAGCGATAGCTTAGGACGCGATCGCGATTAACGCTCGGATGATGATGATTCGTACTATCTGCATTTGTATTAAATTATTCTCAAAATAAATAATTAAAGTACTCAAAATAATGGCGCTAGCTAGTATAAAAATGAGCTAACATCATTATTTTGAGGATTTTTTATACGCTAAGTGTATTACACATATGCAAATATTTAGATCAGAGACACGTTCTCACAGAGAGAATTCTTCTGATAGAGCGCCACAAGACGTGATCCTTACACAATTCACTCGGTTTTCATTCATAGCTCTTTTCATTCATTCGCCGGTTTTATCTCCGAGCTCTAGCACCTGAATTTACTGTATGATACGATCAATTTATGAAAATATTACCATCGTAATATTCGACATCAAACTACATAAACTGTCAAGTCGATCATCGAAATCAATAGATGTAAGCAAAATTTCAATCAATCAATAGTAGTCTTAACATGTTTGGCAATAACCATTATTACAAGCCAAATATTTTATTAACAGTGGCTGTATCCAGCAGTGAAAGTTTTCCCACAATGTGTACTGTAAAAAAACTACTACCTATTTAAAACGGTCTCAAACGTTAAGTCGATGTTTTTGTACCGCGGCGAGGTTACATTAAATACAAGTGGACGTCAGGTGCCGGGGCCGGGCTGGTCACGATTCTTTGACCGATGTCTAGCTGAAACGCTGGTATCATCTAACAATCCAAAACGACATTTAAAAACAGAAATAACAAAGTACAAAATCCTAAAGCCCTAAGTGGAACACGCCGGCATAACTACCGAAGAGTAACATACTTTTTGCAGCAACGATTATGGTTTAATTTTGTTTGAGAATGCCCTTGTGAGATTGAAAATACAGCGCGTTGGTTAATGCTCTGCCTATGATCGTAATAAGTAGATGGTGTGTTGAAAAATTATCGGTACCATCGGAGGCGCAATGGACGCGTGACTTTTTTGCCTGTTTATATTTAGTTTGAAAGTTTGAACATAGAGTTACTGGATGAGACATTCGGCACAGCCACTACCTTTCGGAAATAACACGTAGGACTATGTGTGTAAAAGAAAGTTGTCAGTCTTTTCCAGGACGTAAACTATTGTGGCAAATTTTATCAGAATTACCAACTTAGCTTGCTAACGTGCTTTCTGGTCGCTCGCTAAAGCTGCCGAGGGAAATTTCTGTCAACCGTCCATGCCACCACTGCAAAAACCGGATGGCAGTTTGGCCCATAGCGCTAAGGAGAAAGCCGATTTACTTGGTAATCTCTTTGCGTCTAACTCGAATATGAATGACGGGGGAGCTGTGCCACCTACCATCCCGTGGTGCGGTAGCTCAATGCCGGAAATCTCCATTACCCAGCGAGATGTCCGGCGGGCCTTACTCTCTCTCGACATTCATAAATCGAGTGGGCCGGATGGTATACCGGCAGTGGTGCTGAAGCTGTGTGCTCCTGAGTTGTGTTCTGTACTAACGCGCCTTTTCGTGCTTTCCTACTCCACTGGGCATGTCCCGTCTTCATGGAAGACCGCCAATGTGCACCCGGTGCCCAAAAAGGGCGATAGATCAGACCCATCGAATTACAGGCCTATCGCCATAACCTCCCTTCTCTCCAAGGTAATGGAGCGTGTGTTAAACATACGACTCCTAGGATACCTAGAGGATCACGACTTGATTAGCGACCGTCAATACGGTTTTCGCCATTGTCGCTCAACTGGTGATCTTTTAGTATATCTTACACACCGCTGGGCTTTGGCGATAGAGAGTCAAGGTGAGGCATTGGCTGTCAGCCTAGATATGGCGAAGGCGTTCGATCGGGTCTGGCACCGGAGTCTTCTATCGAAGTTACCATCATACGGGCTGCCCGAGGGTTTGTGCAAATGGGTCGCCAGCTTTTTATCCAACAGATGCATAAAAGCCGTGGTTGACGGTGGATGCTCCGATAGTATGGATATCAATGCTGGCGTCCCTCAGGGTTCTGTACTGTCTCCGACGCTTTTTCTGCTGCATATCAATGATATGTTGTCAATTGATGGCATTCATTGTTATGCGGACGACAGCACCGGGGATACTTATTATACAGGCCGTGCAAACATCCCTCGTTCCCTTGTGGAGGAAAGCCGCGACAAACTTGTGTCTGAAATGGATGGTACTCTGTCTAAAATATCTGACTGGGGGCGGCTTAACTTGGTCGAATTCAACCCCAAGAAGACACAAGTTTGCGCGTTCACCGCTAAGAAAACTCCATTTGCTGTGGTTCCTAAATTCCAGAACACACCTCTTACCGTCACCAAAAGTATTAGGATGCTTGGCGTCGAGATCTCCAGTGATGTGCAATATCGAAATCACCTGGAGGAGAAGGTCAAGCTGGCGTCGAAAAAACTTGGTGTGCTCAACAGGGCTAAGCAGTACTTAAGTGCGGGGCAAAGACTTATATTATATAAGTCTCAAGTCAGACCGCACTTGGAGTACTGCAGTCACCTTTGGGCGGGAGCACCTGAATACCAGCTTGGACCGTGTGATTCGATTCAGAGACGAGCTGTGAGAATTGTCGACAATCCTAAGCTTACACACGGTATTGAACCCTTAAGTTTAAGGAGAGACTTTGCCTCCCTTTGTGTGTTCTACCGATTGTACAACGGGTTGTGTTCTGAAGAGTTGTTCGAAATGATGCCGACGGCTACTTTTTATAACCGCACCGCTCGCCGACGGCGGGGAGTTCACCCTCACACGCTTGAACCGCTATGGTCGCGTACGGTGCGGTTCCAGAGAAGTTTTCTTCCGAGAACACTCAAGCTGTGGAATGAGCTCCCAGCCGAGGTTTTTCCAAGGAACTACAGCATGGAGTTCTTCAAGAAATGCGTGAAGAGGTTTTTAGAGGGTCGGCAACGCATGAGTGACGCCCCTGGTGTTGCAAATGTCCATAGGCTACGGTGACTGTTTAACATCAGGCAGGCCGTATGCTTGATTGCCACCTTAGTGGTATAAAAAAAAAAACTTAGCTGCGAAAGTAGAACAAACAAGCAAATGCATTTATGATATTAGTACCTTAAGGATAGATTTTATGAACTACAATATAAAGTACTAAATACCGGAGACTTCAATTAACTTCAAGCAATGTAATAGAAATGTTACCGTAATGTATTACCGTTAATGTATTACCTTTTCACTTCTTTATTCTCACAAATTCCACCCATCTAGCGTAAATCCAGAACAGGTGCCACATTTTTTAAAGCGACTTTTATATTTATATAAATTTTATTTAATTTGTTTGTAAACGATAGGCAAATTAACTGTGTAGTCTTGGCGAAATTTGTGATTATAGAGGTTACAGTTTTTGACAATAGAACGTTAATAACGTTCAAGCGTAAAGATTGAGAAATTATGGTCGAACTTCCACTAGGCGACCTCGAGTTTTTCTTGATATGTATTTACTTTTCGAAGCTTACAAATGTTAACAAAAGTGCTATAACTCTATGTGTATTTTAATAACATATACATTTAAATAATTAGCTACACTTCATTATTATACTTTCAGCCAAAGGATGTCAACTGCTTAATATAGGTAATATAGCTCTTAAACTTCTACAACGATCGGTTTTCACGACATCATCATTTCAACATGTGAGAATCAATCTGTGGCCATCCTACGCCGTTTTTTGGTTCGTGGTAGCCTTACGCATATCGACTCTTCAAGCTATGTGCCCTATAACTCTAGTCCCACTACTGAAACTATCTCGCAGAGATATTCCCAGTATCTCACTCTCGCTTTCGCACGCTGCGCAACCTTAAGCTTCCGTACAAGGTTCAAAGTTAGGGACTTATAATAGTAGTACTTTAATCTGTGTTAGTTATTAATATATTAACGACTTGAACAGCTTTAATGATTTTCCTTTTTAACAGACTTTTGTTGGTCGTTGCCGCTACCCGTTCAGAAGGTACACTCGGTATACTATAATAAAATAGAAAGAAAAAACCAATTTCAGTTAATTTTACATGTCAGTATCAATTGTGTGTCAAACTAAATGAAAAATCATAAATTTGTTCAGAGAAAATACATACTGCTATAAATTCGGCATTGTTTCTTAACGTTGAGACAGAGACGACAGAAACTTAAGACCTAAGAGCATATCCGAAATGATTAAAACACAAAGTTTTTAATTAAAAAACTGAACTGTATTTATTTAAACTCGACGTGTAAGCACATGTTGCTTTAGTCTTCATTCATGACTTGAAATAAGTAAGTCTCACTTTTTTATACAAAATATTTGATTTCCAAACTTTTTCCAAACACAAAAAATTTCACCAAAATTACATGGTATCGTCTACAGGACTACAGTATGAAATATTAACGATTGATCGAAATTGTTTCTTCATTTCGTTTCACTGATCATAAACAAAATGAAGATTTAAATTGTTAATGAAAGTCAAAATAACTTTTTTAACAATTGTTATCATGTAATATTGTAAAAACCATGCTTAAGTAGCCTCCGCCATATAGGAATATATAAAAAAGATATACCCGGCACACAGAATTTAATGTTCAAAATGCTCGCTTACGTTACTGTAACTTTATACTTCCCTAATTCCATTTCAATCTGTAAATGGTACCTAAAGCTTACTTTTGTATGGTAAAGTTTTGAATTTGAAATGATGATTGAAAGCGAGAGCTGGGTATAGCAGAGAGAGCATGAAAGCAGGATAAACGCGGTCGAAATGCGAGCGTTGCGCAAAATTTGTTATGTAACGATTATAGACCGTATTCGCAATGATGATGTTAGAAACAGAGTTGGTCTGAAAGTGAGCGTCTAGGCTAATATAAGAAGAGGCAGAAAAAATAATTACGAAACAGATGTAACACAAAAGTGGTAAGTGGTAGGAGCCGTTGAAGGCCAAGACTTACCTACCGTGACCAAATTGATTGTGTTCTATCACAAGGTGGTGTCAGGAACTTTAGAAATCGGCGAGCGTGTAAGAGAAGAGCAATTAATGTTAAAGAAGCGAGTGAGGTGTGAAGGATCGAGGCATGTGGCGCTCGGTTCTCTCTGCCAGCTCCGCAAGGTATTTGGCGTGAAGTTATAAATAGATAAAGATAGATAGTAAAAATCAATCATCAAATGCCATTTGACACAGTTCCGTCAGAAAAGGACAGTTGAGACTTGCCTTTTTCTGTAATACTTAGACAATGCACAAAATGCATTTTTTATATGTTTAACCAGTTGATTGTTTGTTGCAAGTTATAAAATTATGACAGAATAAATGATTTCCTTTCTAAATGATGAAACTATTCTAAATGTTGTAATTTAATTAGATAAATATTTAGCTAAACATTTTATTTTTTTATTTATTACGACGTTGACGAGCTTAGTGGCGCAGTGGTTTGGTTTTTTTTTCAACTTTGACACTAACGCTTGTGGGTTCGATTTCCACACAAGAAAAACATTTATGTGATTTGTGTGCATGAACATGTCCGTTTGTGTAGGTCTGGGTGTTTTCTATGTATCATAAGTATGTATTTACAAAAAACTTATATTTAATTTCTCGATATGCAAATTTTAAAAGTTCATTACCTTGACATTGTCGTATGAGTAAGATGTGTATTTTATCTTTTTGTTAGTGTTTTAAGAGACGTAGGGCGCATCAAAGTAACCCGTCTCGGTAAGAGTCCCTCCACCTCACAGAAAACCACAGCCAACTCTCTGGAGGGTTGTTGTGTTCCTGCGAGTGAGTAAGGTTTCCAGTGAGCCCCTAAAGATTTGCTGTGCTATCAACGGAGGTGGAATTGCGGGCGATACTTAAAGTGATGCAGGCGTTCGTTGACTACGGTAGCCGCTTAACATCGGGTGAGCCGTAAGCTAAGCGGCTCCCGACGATGTATAAAATAAAATATGACTTAATGAATGAAAACAAGAATGCAATTACGCCCGTGGACGTTATAAGGACCATACGGCCCGTTTTCCACGCACGTTACAAAGTTGTTAAAAAGCAAGTCTTATAAGAAATATACCTACTGAGCCTTATCTAGTTCCACTTTACATCCGAGCGAGAAACAAGTTTGAAATACCCGCTGCGAAGTAATAAATGTAAAGCAAATGCGTGGACCCCATCAAAATGTCATCAATGTTTTCGGTAGATAGTGACAGGCACATAGAGCTATGTAATTATACCTAGTTGCGGCTCGCTGTTACATTCAGTCGAAGACTTTATCAACTATGATTTAGTGGGATAAGCTTTATAGCTATTGGTATCGATAATATGTATTCTAGTACAATGTACTTTTGTGACAATTTTGCGAGCAATAATCGGCCGTTACTGAAAATATATTTTATAGACTTATGTAGTTGTTGTATTGCCGCGGTCTGTAAAAACGATGGTTAATAGATTCAGGCGTTATTTTGCGAAAGTAAATTTACACGAAATATGTAGTATGTTATTTTAACGACTAACATATATAGCGCCTGAGGATGCCTCGTGGAGAGGCGAAACACGTGTCGCGGAGACGACCGGAGCAGCCGTGGCAGCAACGATGGCGGCAGTGCATGCGGTTCCTGTTCTAGATTCCACTATGATCACTTGGGTGATATAGGCGAATCTTTAGTGTCCTTTCATCACCCGCGAATATAATCACCTGGGTGTGTGGTTGTTGGGGTCGCAGTTCTAACCTAACCTATATTTCTGATATCAGATAACCCGCGAATATAATCACATGGGTGTTCATAGGCGCCATAAAATTATTATTTTGGTATCCTAAAATCACCTTCAAGGTGTAAACTGTGACACCCACAGAAACGAACTGCTGCCGGAAAAGTAGGTTAGGTTAGAACTGCGACTTCAACAGCGCGCAAGTCGAGCGAGCGAAGCAAGAGTGCCGCGGCAGCGCTGCACCGGCCGGCGAAGCGCCAGAAACGAAATGTAATTTTAAAATGTTGAATTCACATAACCAAAAGGGACACATTTACATACGGTTTACGTGTTACAGTATTTTTAAAAGTTGCGTTAGTGATATTTATTTGAAGGTGATTTTATGATACCAAATAATAATTTTATTGGGCCGCCTATGAACACCCAGGTGATTTGATTATATTCGCGGGTTATCAGATGTCCGAAAAGTAGGTTAGGTTAGAACTGCCACCCTAACAACCACCATACCCAGGTGAATATAGTCGCGGGTGATGAAAGGACACTAAAGATTCGCCTATGATATCACTCAAGTGATTGATCATAGTGGAATAGACACACAAAGCAGGTTACATCAAACAGTAAAGAAAAGTAGGTATGAAGTAGTCTAATATAGTAGAATAAAGTAGTCAAAAATTTTATCGTTACGTATTACGAGTAAACGTAGTATGTAATGAAAAATGTTATTCATTATCATTATAACCGTTTTAATCACGGGCATTAATCCCGGTCATTTGATACGCGTGCGCGGGGATATTAATCCAACGCGTAGAGGCTCGAGAAGACTGATGTAATAAGAAACCCTCTGTGACCCGCTCCAGGGGATATCAATGGGATAATGTACTCATGAGTTATGACATGTCTCAGCAGGTATTGTAACTATTGCGAATCTGTCGGAAATTAATGGGCTATTGAAATAATATCTGGAGGGATTATTTATACCTACTGGCTATTACAGAAGAGGCACGGACGCCTGTCACAACGATCATATCTGATTTTTACTTCCAGCAGGCGGTGGCTCACCTTTCACTAGATGGACCCTCGAAATGCCGGAGACAGTTGGCCGGCGGCAACAGCGATATGAGTGACTCGGGAGTGTCGAGAGGTATGCTGTACTTTCTTCGAAGTTACTCGCGGGCCTCGCGGCGTTATGTCCTTCTACTTCCACCTGAAAGAGTTATACGCTCTATCAACTCCTCTCTGGCTGATCAATGAAGGGAAACCAGACTGAGAGTCCTGCGGCCCTACTTAAATTTCCACTCCGACAGACAAAGACACGCCGGAGAAAGAGTCATGGTAGGTTAGTCTTGGTCTTTATCAGCTCGTACATCCTTTCACTTTTGCATTGTATATCTGTTTCTTAATTCTTTCATCCTGCATTCTTTCTACATGTACGAACCAATGGAGCATGTATTTTCTTACTTTAACACCGACATTCTCTTTCAGACCAACTACAAAACCAAACCAAACTTTACTCACTCGTCTCTCCACATCAGCGGTGTACCTCCCATCGCTGCTAAAAGTAGTTTCAAGATATACAATCTCATCCACGTGCTTCAACACTACATCATCAACCGTAATATGTTCTGTAGGTACTGGTGTTCTGGTTGTCTCTCTTTTACTCATTAGTTACTATTATTATTTATGGAAATAAAAGACGTACAACCTCTTAAATCACGGACGTTACCCCGGTCATTTGATAGGCGTGCGCAGAGATATGGATCCAACGCGTAGAGGCCGAAGACGAAAGCCCTGATCAACAGCTCGTCACAAGCTGCCGGGGTATATGCTATTATTAATACGAGTACATAGATTGTGGAACTTTTCTATTTATTACTATGCAATTCTATATAAATATTCAACTGTAACTTTTGACGCGACCAGTAATAAATGATTGTATAGACAAACAGTATTCACTTTTACTAACATCAATTTGACAAGTTAATTAAAAATACAAACAGACGGCCGGACATGTATTTGTGTTTTGATTTATATCACGTAGGCTGGGGTTCAAGATATTCGTATACATTATCATAGGCAATTTACTAACATGAGAACGCTTCTACTGAAGTAAGTGGTACAGTCAGCATCTATTGTTACTATATTTTATACTAGGTATACTATCCCCGCGTCTTTGTTCACAATTTCATAGGTTTTAATTCTTTCCGCGGAACCCTAATTCTTGTCCTTAAATAGAAGTTGTCCAACTTACTCTTTATAACATTAGCTATCTACCAGCGAAAGTCCCGTCAAAATCGTTGAAGCCGTTTCAGAGATTAGCCGGAATTCATATGTATTTAGTAAAAAGCTGTTATTTGGACGTTACAAACAGACACTTTAACTTTATTTACTTGTACCGAAAACGTCGGGAATCAAACAAATATACGTAGCCTATGAACGTTAGAATACAAGAAGCATCGCTTGCGCGTTGCCACTCCCGCTATTAATATAGCAACGCCTCAGGAGCTTACCGGTAATCTAACTTTTCTGAAGTGGTAGGTATTACATCACCATTCGGGCTGCTTAGATGCGCCCTACACCTCTTTTGCTCGTTTGTTTATTAGCAGGACGCACCACTTGCAGGTTAGATTGGTTTCGACTATTAAGATATTAGGAGATCGGTAGCAAAGATAGGTGAGGTACAGCCCGCCTTAGGAACATTTCATGCCTTACATCCCATAGCTATTGGGATAGCAAAAGAAAGTAAGCCAGAGCTGAGCGTTCAAAAAGACGCCGGCGTCCATGGCCCTGGTTGACTCTCAGGAGCACTAGGTAGGTACAGTTGCCATGCCATGCAGAATTAGCATTTCTTCTGAAGTTGTATAAAAACAGTCAAGTGCGAGTTGGACTCGCATTGGACTTGGACTTAAGGTATTTTCTGTATAAACAATGTTTATTAAAAAATGTTTATTTCTTTCAATTGCAATATGGTCGATAAGCAACATATTCTATTTCCAATTTCAAACCTATAGAATCGCGAGGTCGATGCCTGCCCGCTAGCAAGGCTTTGCAACCGGGTTCTCGCCAGGACCAGTGCGATGAGCTGGGCTTCATAAAAGTGAAAAGTAAGAAGAGGAAGAAGCCCTCCAATAGCAATTACTGCGGCATCGCACCATCCAGACACAGACAGGACCGTCACAACTGCGCGGGAAAATACGTGTACCACGTTGTACGTTTCCAGACTACACTGGTCTACAAAGGAGGTTGTAGATTTACAACCTCCTCGACCTTTGATGTGAAAAGAAGACCAACTTCATTTTGAGGGTCGAGCGACTGAAATCTCGCAACACAGTTAATTTCAGTTCCTTTGTGGTGAGGGTTCCGACTCATCATATGTCGACCTTTTATGAAGAAAGAATTCTGGCCGGAGGGAATCGTGTGTCGGAAGTTCTGAGGACGGTTATTTAACGACGAGTCGCCGACTCTACGTTGACTTAGTTAAAGTTAAGTTTACAATGTCATATACATTTTAAGTTAAGGCATATATCTATGAACCTGTGTTTGTAAAACCTATTGTCTGAAATAAATTACTTAAAGTTAAAATAAAATATATAAATGTTGCTGAAATGTGCTACAGTGACAGATGGACAAAGTCGCACCATAAGGGTTCCTCTTTAGCCATATTGGTACGGAACTCTAAAAAGGTATGTTAGCAAAAATAAATCGAGCTATTAAAATTATTATGATAGATCGTACAAAAATGCAAATTATTATCCCTACCGCTAAGATTCTCACAATCGTGTTCCACTGCTAATCAGATCCAAACCCACTAATTATAACACATGCAAGTTTCACAACCTCACTCGCACGACTAAAGTTGCGCAACAGTGGACCGACATACAGTCGCAGACGTTGAGTGATGCAAATAACCACCTCTAATAACAAGGTGCAAGTTCGATTATGTAACTTTAAGTAAGGGACTCTGAAGAGTGTTTAATGAGGAATGAAACGTGACTTGTTGAATTAGTGCGGTCAGTAGCCTTGGTGGGTTTATTGGTAGATTTAAGGGGAATGAGTAGCCGCAAAGTGATATTTGTTCATACGGTATGGATACCCTTCACTGCTCACAGGTTTTGACGAGTTCGGTGGCGTAGCGGTTAATAGCGCGGCTTTGACACCAACGCTCGTGGGTTCGATTGCCAAGTGACATAGTGCGAGTGATACTTAATGTATTACAAGCGTTCATAGGCTATGGTAACCGCTTTACATCAGGTGAGCCGTATGTATGCCTCCCGGCGTTGTTTAAAAAAAACTAAACCTCGACATGCAGACGTGCCACGACAAAGGCTGAAAAAAAACACATACACGTGAGAAAAACTATAAAGGTAGCTACCGCGATAAACGCTAGAGCGAAAAGCATTCCATAGAAAATAGTAAGAAGTATGGAAAGTTTTTCGCTCTATACTGTTTATCTCGGATAATAGATCTCGTAGTACTATTAGTTCATACGATTTAAACCTTTACTGCTCTCTTAGGTAACTGAACCTCGATATACAGACGTAAGAAAAACTATAAAGGTAGCTACCGCGACAAACGCTAATGCGAAAAACATTTCATAGAAAAAAGTATGGAAAGCTTTTCGCTCTATATGTTGTGGTAACAATCTTTTGAACTACAGCTCTTCGATTCTATGTCGAGGTTCAGTTACGATTTTCCCTAGGGATGACCACGTTCTATTTCAGTGGAGATACTTTGGCCGCGTGGCTTATCTACTATCATATCTATCCATCTATATCGTCACGCCAAGTCCCTTTCGGAGTAGGTGAAGAGAACCGAGCGCCGCGCGACGAGGAGGATAAACCTCACTCGTTTCTTTAACATTTATAGATCTGAACATGCACGCCGACTTCTAGAGCTCCTAACAATTCCTTCTGATAAAACTCAACCAATTTGGTCAAAATAGATTGAGTCTTGGCGTTCCTAAACTTCTATATCCTGCCACTTTCGTGTTGTAGGTATATATATCTGTTTCGTAATTCTTTACGCCTGCCGTCTTTCTACATGTCCGAACCAACGGAGCATGTTGTTTTTTCTATTTTAACACCATTACTCAGTGTGTGTTGCAGTCGTTCTAACTTACTATCGTACATAGATTCAAAGCCAATTTCATGTTCACCTTGTAAGTTTAACACCTTCCCTGAAGACTAGCAAATGAAACTGGTAAAAGAAACAAGAAACCTATGTGGAAAAATACAGTACCCTACGGAAAACCGTAACAGAATAGCAGCTCCTTGACGTTTGTTGTGTCCTTGCGAGTGAGTGAGGTCATTTCCTAAGATGATGGGAAACGGGCGAGTGATACTCCTTCCTTGTATTGCAACTAGTATGGTAACCGAATAACAAATTTCAAGTAAAGCTACGCTAGCTTTGCATCACATGATCGTATGCTTGCTTGCTGCCACACGTAGTATAAAGAATCACTCGCATTCGAGCTGTGTACGACATTGATACCTATTTATAAGTGTAGGAGCGTAAAATAATTAAACCCATCTAATAGCAGCCCCCGTTTAATTTTGCTTAACTTCAAATCTCACTCGATTCGAGGACATCGGGTTCTCGTTATCACAGTAAAAATAGAAAGTAGTAGCAGTATAGATGCAATTATAATTAAGCAATACAATAACTTCAAAGAAATTGTTGCACATTGACAACAATAAAAGTAGCTCTCAGCGAAGTAAGAAGTCAAATCCATCGAGACTTCAATCGAAACGACCTGTCAGATTAGGTTATGTTTACTGTCCAGTCCAATACTGGCTTACATAAAGAGTGCCAATACTGCTCCAATTCGAACTTTGGTCTTATTCCGTTTCCTCATCCATTAGGATCGGTGCAGTCCGCTACTATAAGCCTCAGGATTTGTGCGATGATACTGACTTTTACTTGGAGCGACTTCCGTCAGACCTCCAAACCAGAGGGAAAGCCACACCCTTCCTAGATTAAGTCACACGTCTTTCGAAATATAATTTCTTGGACTTCGGGCTTCCTCGGGAAGTTATCCTTCACCGCCGAGCTACTCGTAGCAATAATTACAAATATGTATATAAACAGAAAACACGAATTTAGTGATACATGACAGGATTCGAACCTGGGACCAGTTGGTCAATAGCCGGTTCTTTATCCACTGAGCTATCTGCTCAACGTTGGTAACTACATCATAAAAAGACTAAGTAACTAGTTGACGTACTGCGCCAACTTAATATGCTATTATATTAACGCCAAGAAATGGCGACGTGTGGCAGACAGGTACTTGCCCACCACGACAGCCAATTAAGAGGCGTCGTCCGTCACACAAAAGTAACAAGAGGTCGCAGGTCAACGCCAGTAATTTGTGTCATTCTTCTTAGGATGTCTGTTCCTTGAAGATGGGTTTTGCAATACCTTGGCATTACGAGTAGCTATCAGCCTGATCATTAAAGTGAAATTGTTGATTACTATTGGGGTGTACGTGAAATGCCATTACCATACCTGCTTCATAGTATTATATTATATCATTATATTGTCAACATAAATATACCAAATTTCATATTGAACGATAAGAAATGGAAAATTGTTTGGTTCTACACCAACCCTTACTCATCTCACTGCAGGGATAGGGAGCTTCAGTCAATGGAGCTTAGAGTATACTCCTCCACGCTGCTTAACTGAGGATTGGCGGAGTCAAGTGTTTTTAAGCCGCCCGAAAGCCACTGACTTAGCTTGACGACTGTCATCTATTGACAACAGCTGGGGCCGAAGAATGAAGAAGCTCGTGATTGATTAACCCAACCATGGACAGGCTGCGGTCGACGGTGCGAAACCTGCGTCTTCGGTTAAAATAAACACTCGCAACGACGCCATTGAGCTTTCTGGTTCTTTATATTCAATTACAGAAAACATAAAAAAATATATTTGTCATTCAGCCCTTGCAGTAGGTACTTAGATATGCCTAATGTTTTTTTTAAATAAAATTTATCCTTAACTTCACGCCAAGTTCCTTTTGTGGTAAGTGGCGAGAACCGATGATAGCTCTATAAATAACACCTTATTGTATTTTTTTCTTATAACATAATTATCATTTTTAAATAAAATCTTTGTTCCAAATCGTTTGACCAGTTTCCGAGATACAGGGTACAATTATATATGCATATACCACACGGGTGCAGGTGTCTAGGCTACGGTAGCTGCTAACCTTCAAGTAGGCCATACGCTTGTATGCCATCTTAGTATACAAGTACTTCACTTGGCGAGCCGCCACCATTAGCGAGAGCGTAATTTGAGCACGGTACTCGTAGATATGATACTGCGTCCAATGAGTATCCATTCCATAAAAATAAGTACACAAAAATAAGTAATATACAGACTACCAAATATCGAAACACTTTTCTTTATTCACCAAAATTAATGTTCAAACAAATGACTCTGAGAATTTCTCCCTCGTGGTCAATTTTCTTCTCATCATAAAAATAAACCTCAGGTCTGTGGTAGATATTTGTAATGTCTATTTGTGAAACAAATGACAGACTCGTTACACGACAATTTCACATGTAATTTTCGAGAAATAACCATGCGCTGACGTCCTCCCGAGACAGAGATGGACTAGGGATCTTTGACTGACCCGTGATATTATTAAACTAGAATTTATATTATTATATTGAGATAATGGCTGGTTATTATAATATTATACCCATTTCGACTATTTTATTTATAATATTTAATATATATTCATATTTATTTAGATTATCAGGACTTATAATGGTTTTATAACCGGCGTATATTCACGGATCACATCTTCGCCCAAAGTAGACCTAGTCTAAGTAGATCTGATTTTTTTATTAAGAAAATCTAATTAGCTTTAAGTTAGTAGACTGTATTTTAAGAGTAGCGTTGTTAGCGATTAACTGCTATCTAAACCACATTCCAATTTTCGTAACCAAATAAACGCATTGAGTCACTGATTGATAACTATTCCACCTTATTCTCAGTGACGACATACTACAGCTAGTTAGTTAAGACGTATATTTAAGTACTTTATTTAAAAAAAAAAACATGTCTATTTTACCGTAAAATCTTCATGAAAATTATACTAACATATGTAATAATAGTCAAGCAGTATACTCACGACATAATAACTAAAATTAGATCATAAAAAAAAATAACGTTTATTACAACGAAATTATTGAATTTTTTTTTTAAATAACCATATAGGTTTCACCAAATAACGTAGAACAGTTTATGTTGTACAAATCGGTCGATATGGTAAAATCCTTATTGATAAATATTTGAAGCACTTTTTTATAATATTATGAAACCAATTCAAGTTGACAACGAAAATATAAACGATTTGAATCGATATGCATCTTAGTTTTCACTTTTCGCTTTATTAGCAAAAAATATTGAAATTTTTGTATTTTTATTGTTTATTATGTAGACGTATGCTTGATTGATGTTGAATTTATCATTCATTCCGTAACATCTCTTCTATGATATCTGGAGATAATCACAGGGAACATTTCACTCTAAGTCCGTCCACGTACCTAATAATTTGTATGGGTAAGTCACGTATTAGGTATGGGATATGATTGCAATTTTCAAATCAACAGTTGTTTTTATACCTCTCTGCAACTAAGCACACAACGCATTTATACCTGTAGCAACTAAAGAATTTTTATTCCCAATTTCGCTGCCAACATGGGGCCTCCTTAAACCCTCAAACGGGGAAACTCTGGTAACCTAATCCACTGATAGGAGTATAACGAATACAGAGAAAATTCTTATTTAGTTAATAGTAAATTAAGAGGGGTAGGGCGCATCAAAGCAGTCCGATTGGGGAAGTACCTCCTCCTCACAGAAAACCGCGGCCAAATAACAATTATCTGAAGGGTTGTTGTCTTCTTGCGATTCTTCATGTATTGTAAGCGTTCATAGACGACGATAACCGCTTAACATCAGTTGGGCCGTATGTCTTGTCTCCCGATATTGTTATTGTTACATTGTGACCACAATTTTTTTTTATTGTTTGTGGTCACATGTAAGATAGATGCAGTTCCTCCAATAGAGCAAATCAGGGAGAGTCAAAATACTTCTTCTAAATCTTTTTGTCAAAAAATCTTCGTTAATTGACCAGAAGTACCACTTGCATGTGTCATTAAATTTGGTTCTAAAATTTATGAGCCATTTAAAGACCAAAGGTTTTGAGAGACAAGTCGAGTAATCGATGATCATGTAATTAGAAAGAAGATATTGTGATCGTGATATTTTTCAACTTCGAGGTTTTGATAAAATCTGTTAAAGAAACTCCAACGAAAATATTGGGTCTATGTGTCCGTTCGCTCTCTTTTAAGTTTACTTCTTTGCATACAATAAATTGAGAAATTTGAACTGAATGAAAATCATTTTTGAAATTATCATTAACAAACAGGTTTTCGTTGTGCCTCAAAAATAAATAAGTAATCTTAAGTAATTATAAATGTTTAAGTTTATTTGTGATAATATATATATATATATATATATATATATAGAATATATTATTCCACCGTTAAACTAAAACTATAGTTAATATACGAGATATTCGCCTGCGAAGGGTTTTACGTGAGTAGGTAAGTTGTGTAGATTGTCCTACACATTTTATACTGGGTGGCAGACAAACATAAGGGGCGGCTGATGTGAACGGTTAGAGAACCTTACGGATGCTAGGTGTATATCGCTCCCATGTTGCAGCTTCCGTCGCTAACTCAGCACGTCTAGCCAGCTTCTTCTTCTTGTCTGTTGACTTGCAGGAACACAATTACATTGCAGGGAAACTTTTTTTGTTGCGGTGTTCTGTCAGGTGGAGTTATGTCCTTAGTCGGGCTGCTATTAAATATAGCTATTGCTTGATTCAATATTATCATAGGCTCCCTCTTCATTTGACAGGGTGTACAGTCGCTTTGCTGTTTGTCTGTCCGTATGTTAGGGCCTCTAGGTTAGTCTTGGTCTTGCTCGGCTCCTACATCCTTCCACTTTCGCATTGTATATCTGTTTCGTCATTCTTTCTACATGTCCGAACCAACGGAGCATGCATAAATAAGTTATAGTTACATAAAAATTATTTTTTTAGAGTAGAATTCTGATTCAATATTAAATATTTATTAGAAAATTCAATTAAACTATTTTTCATGAGATTTCATTCGTCAACAAGTCAATTTATTAAGAAATTATAAAACACGTTGGCACGTTCTAGCTAATAAGTATATAGAGTTAATAAATAAAATATTACAAGATATATAATCTCATTCACTTGTTCGAACACTACAACATCAATCATAATTCTTACGCTCGTACCTACTAGTTTCTTCTCTTTCAAATACTATTATCTTTTTATTCACTAGTATGCCTTTCGACGTTATAATACAGAAAAAGTGTCATATGTAAGATAAAAAAATCGGCCAAGTGCGAGTCGGACTCGCGCACGAAGGGTTCCGTACCATTATCTATAAAAACGGCAAATAATCACGTCTGTTGTATGGGAGCCCCCCTTAAATATTTGTTTTATTTTAATTTAATTATTTATTTTTAAAGTGGATATATAACTAAATATTTTGTGAATATTTCAAGCGTCTACCTGTTGCCGTTATCAACATCGAGCAAAAACGAACAAAAAAATCACGTTTGTTGTATGGGAGCCCCCTTAAATATTTATCTAATTCTATTTTTTAGTATTTGTTTTTATAGCGGCAACATAAATACATCATCTGTAAAAATTTTAACTGTCTGACTATCACGGTTCATGAGATACAGCCTGGTGACAGACGGACGGACGGACGGACGGACAGCGAAGTCTCAGTAATAGGGTTCCGTTTTACACTTTGGGTACGGAACCCTATAAAGTGCATTACGGAACCCTGAAACTAGGTCCGATTTACATTTTCCCGATTTATCATTTAGTAATATTAGCATTGGGACAAAATGAATGGTCGTTATTAGAAAATATTTTTGGAGAGACTATAATTAATGCCTGCCAATCTAATATCTAACCATCCTTAACCTTAGGTTACGCAAAGCCGAGCAACGATTAAAAAAACTCAGTAGTCACCTTTCTAACTCTGAAACAGAAGAGTATCATCACGCTGGGCATTATCTTGTCACTGCACAACACTTGCTAACAAGAAGTCATCACACTTGACTGACCTGAAACATTTTGACGCCGTCAGATTGAAGAAGCGCCGTTCGAAGGGTTAACTATTTACACAAATCGTTCAAAAAATGTTTTTATGTGACTGTATTAAGGTTGAAACAAAATGCAAGTATAATTTGGTATGCTTGTATTTTTTTTACGTGAAACGTGACGGATAGTCACTTGACGAATTCCTTTATGCTATTGTAGAATAAAAAATTGAAAAAGAATTTAATCCGTATCGGGTTTCTTTAGAGTTTACATTGCTTTATTACTGTTATGCGGAGTTATGTCGTTTTGGAATAGTTTTTAAACGTTATAGCCATGAAGATGTCAGATCAACTATATCGAATGACACACGGACAGAAATTTGAATATATCGTGCTGAGACGAAATTTCACTCTTGACAGATCCGACGGGTATGCAAGCCCGACTGAGAGTCAGACGGACATGACAAGCTTTTTGTTGGTAATGCTTGAATTTGTTTTGTATTTTCCATTTTCACGGTGGTCTATTGTTTTTGTCCACACTGCTGTAGACTAAGTTCAAAAATTTCATGCGAACATGAACTTTAACGTTACGACATTAAGCACATGGAAATATCGATTGACTTGTTGCCAACGGTAGTTTAAACTTTATGGAAATAGTCTTTGTAATTAAAGAAGATCAGTGATGGCTACCTAGATCCCTATTCGTCAATTTTTTTCAAGCCAAGTCCCGTTCGGTGTAGACAGAGAGAACTGATGCACTTCCGTATAATTCGATCCTTGAAAAAACCCGCCTAATTTGGTCGTAGTTCGTGAATCTAGGACTTATTCGGCTTCTCGTACATCTTTCCTCGTTCGCGTTCGTGTTATATCTGTATCTTCATAAGTGCCAGTATCTGGACAACATAATACTGATACTACAATCACAAGGGTTTAAAACCGTCACAATCGATACCAAATCACATCATCAAATTCATGTGACCAAGTTATTATATAATATACAATTAAACAAAAAAATTTACAAGTGAAATTGAGAAGCTCCTTTTTTGAGTCGGTTAAATAATAATAATAATAAATTTCGGACCAAATATCCGTAGAAAAGTTAGTAACTTCAAGATCTTATGGTATGTTTACATAAAAAAATAGCACTTTCAGTAGACAAGCCAGTTCGAAATCCAAATTGCGCATCATGTAATATTAAGTTTATTTTGCATTTGCGTCAAACCTCAGTGGTTTATAAAATGCATCAATATTGTTTATAAATAATGTTTATGTAAAAAAATAAAATAAAATAAATAAATAAGTGCTTGCCGAGATGAATTTAATGTAGACTGTCAAGCACTTTCGCCATTACAGTATCAAGTGAGATAGGTCAATAATTAGATGCCTCTCCGACACATCCCACGTCTTACATTTGACAATTGGCACAACGAGGGGTTTCATAAGCGGTTCTGGTAAATACGAATGACCTAACATAATGTATTGAACATAACGAGCATGCTTGACAAATGCACTCCGGCGACATACCGGGATAAGCGGCGGGGTTCAGCTTGTATAGTATATTTTGAATTGGTTTGAAAAACAGGACACTACCCGGTTGGACCCGCGGACTATTGCTGGCAGGTATATTATATAGGCAAGTAGCTCACTATCCTCTGGCATATGCATATATCCGGCCCCGTGTCGATGCAAAACAGTGCATGCGGATGAGGACGCGTCCATCCTCTACGCGGCATCAATTTCGACGCGTCAAGGAGAGCTGAGTACTGCATAGGTATGTACGTAGATTGTGATAGGTGTATTGATAGATAAGCGGAACGACATCATTAATCTTTCCATTGGAATGATCACCCTATGGTCCGGGGTGGATCAGGACGATCACGCAGGTGTGGGTGTAGGTGTTGTATACTCCTCCCGCTTAACCACTGCTATAAGACATTATAGTTTGGTAGAACTACGAGTTCTTTGAATTAGCATAAATCTCAAACAAAATGGTGCTGGTTCTTCTGAATGCGAGAGCTGGGTAGATTGGAGTGGATATAAAAGTAGAACAAAACGGTTGCAATAAACGAGTGTTTCGGAAAATTTGTATTGTAACGCTTGACTGCGACTAAAATGGTCTGAAAATTAGCACCAAATTGGTCGTGTTTTATCAGAAGTTATAGAAACCTCATGAGCATGCATGAGAAGAACTGTGCCATTCATATATCTATAGTAGCAGCATTAAATAGCAACTTCTCAACTATATTTGCGTTAACGTATATTTTGTATTCAAATTCATTTAATTGCATTAAATGAGGTGAGGAGGTATACTTCCCCAATCGGGCTACATTAATACACCCTGTATTAATGTATTAATATAGCCCGATTGGGGAAGAACGTCCTACAAAAATCTGCTGCTAAAAAAATGAATGCTCGTCTTGTATTACAAACGTGCCGATAAATCAGTTTTCGATTATATATTTAAATGGTTAATAGATTCTGGCGTTATTTTGCAAAAGTCAGTCATAACATGCTATGAACATTTCAACGATTAATGTTAATCAACGGCGCTTGATAATGCTTCGTTGATAGACGAAACACGTGTTGCAGAGACAATTAGTAGCAACGATGGTGGGCGCATCCGATCTTTGTTTCAGATGGCAGGCAATCGCAGAGGCGACCGCAGCAGCCGAGGCAGAGCCGACCAGAGCGGAGTGACGGCATGCGGGTTTTAACGGTAGCGGGTCGGTGACTGCCGGCACCAGTTGATGGCAGAAACACACACAATATGATCAATTTGGCTATTACGGTAACCCTTAAAAAAATTGTTCATAAATAACAAAAACACATTAGTTAATAAAGTGCCAATTATCCATAAATGGCCCAAAAAAGGTTAGGCACGATACCTGCAGATAGTACTGAAAGGTTAAGACTGAAATAAGATCGAATATGTAAGTAGGTTTAGGTCATAAGTGACCACATAACCTATTACCAACATGTTATGTTACGCAAAGCTTAATTAATAGGTCTAATCTAATGCCGAGCCTGAAACACACCTATTCAATGTTCGACATTTGACATCGTTGTTATTGCTATAATAATTTGAAGCCGATATAAATTATAATGCCATGAATTGATGCATTCAATTTATAATTAATAACTTATAATAAATAATAGTCGTTTGATGGCACTCCTTATACAGCATGCAACAGAATAAACGCAATTCTAGACAACATAATGAGTTAGTTTTCTGTTTATTACACAATATGAGGAGCTTGATGCCGTCTTTCCGCGTATCAATCTAATTGAACACGTAAGACCAGCAAGTCGATCGAAGCTCGATGCTGGATGGGTTTATGTCGAGTTTTATGTTCCGTTCGGCAGTCGGTAGTGAATATTATGTTATGTGGGGAAGGAATTTTTACTTAAAATAATCTATCAACTTTATCGTTGACATTATCTATAGAAGAAAACTATGTTATTTAATTAATCCTAATTATTCACTAGTTTAAGTTATTAATGATTCATTACACAGGCATATATTTATGTTTTAAATGTTGATGTAAGTTCATTTTCGAATTTACAATTTTGTTCTCTGTTTTGCTGTAGCTCTTGAAATAGTAATTACAGTTTTAATTAATTTTCGTTAGTGCCCATTGATGAAAGAGTAGTTATCAGAACAGTGGGATGATTATGTGTTAGTAATGCTTGATAATGACATAAACTGGCCTTAAGAATCGTAATTAGAAAATAGTCGTACCACTGGTCCCTACACTGCAGGATTTTGAGGACTTAGTGACTTTTCTTGTTCTATAGACCTAAGTCATGGGCACCTGCATGCGGTGCAGCTTGCTGATAAACAGATGAAACTTTGGCGAAAGAGAGTGAAGGGTTTTTTTTTGTGTTACCTACGCAGCGAGGTGTAAATAATTTAACATATTGTTTTATACCTAAGCCGTTTAGCATTATATCAAAACCGTATGCTAGTATGCAACTACGAGTAGATATAAGAGTCCAGGTGTAGTATAAGGAAATTGATACAAAAATGTACATAATTTTAATACTGTACTATTAAATTGAAAATATGGAAACGTACAAGTTACCAAACACAACAATTTTACACTTGTACTATAATTTATAACTATTTTACGTCTCTAAATAATCAATACACACAAGCATCACGCCCCGCAAATAACAATTTGATCAAACAAACGACAGTCACGAACATAAAAACACGTAGGCGATAACTAGTGTAACATTTCCCAACATTTGACATTCCGTCGCTCCCAAATTGTAGGTTTGGTGTCTGGCCAATGTTTTTCTCACACGATTCGAGAGCAAATAACTGGGTGCTGATGATATGGCAATATCGTTTCACGAGTAATGCTTGAGGTGTGGACTAACGCCCGTGACACATGGTCGATGAGTTCATCCAGCCGCTGTGCTGAGTTCACTCGATTAAGGGGTAGCGGTTCTTTAAAACTGCAAGGGTGAAAAAAACCATTATTGTTAATAATTATACTGTGAAAGTAACATGGTAGGTAACCAAGAACTAGAAAAAAATAAGTGATCCGTAAGAAAAATAGATACTTTTCGCAGAAGGGATGTAGCATTTATTTTAATCAAGTTCTTATATTAGTACAAATTTTTTATACCACTAAGGTAGCAAATAAGTGTATGACTTTGTATATTTAATTGAAATTCAATGTTAATAAGTAGACGCTAAATTAATTTTATATTGGAAGATCGTGCGTCAATATAACATACTCGTAAAATGTAGTTTTTCAGCATTAAGTCTTCTACAGATTTCGCACAATACGACCAAATTAGACCGGAAGAATATTTATGTAGTGAAGATGTTTCAAGTAAATTAGTTCTGCAATTTGAAAGACATTATCACACTAGGAATCCAGCTATCTCCTTCCATTTATTTTGATTAGTGAGCTATTACTTTACAAGAGTTTCCTCAAGCTTCTGTTATTGATAATTGTAAATATTCTGATGAAATAAAAGATGTGTACGTAATACAAGAAATAATCATTTTTGCATATTGACTTCACCTGTATGGGAATGTGTTTTTATTGTTGAAGGATCTATGTTGAAAAAAATTAAAATAAAATGTACTTACTACAACGTACGGTGTACCTACGCCTATACCCATTATACTAGCATCTAACTGTCTGCTTAGTGAATAGCACGCATGCATCGAACGCATTAACTACGCACTATATAAAAAAATATACCTTACTTCCCCATGTACTAAACGAGGCTATTCTCTGCAATAATGCATGAAACACATGAAATGTTCGAATATAAGTCTTTCAAACTCGAGGACAGTAAACTTCATACCTAAGTATAGCCGACTGTACAACCAATTTTCGCCTCTCATATTGGTAGTGTAAGTACACGATCGTATCGTGGTTTCGAAATTGATTTCGATTCTGTCCTAGCACTAACACGATTGGTCGTCCCTGTAAGGGCTGTATTATTGGAGTAGAGTTAGACACTTTGACAGGCATCGATATCAAATATTGGACTATCCTATGTATCTCATAACTTGATCGATATATCTAACTCTGGTAATTTTGTGCTTTGTGGACTCAGACCATTTAGGCCGTTTTTTATTACGTTTTATTACGTTTTCATTTACTAGCTTTCTTGTCTCTTTGTTTGTTATTTGTCGGTTAATTCCACACTTTAACATTGAGTTTAAACTGGCTTCTGGCTGATGAGACAGAGTGTGGAAACTTCATTCATACATTAGAACTGAATGACAATGAATGTATGAGTGAGTATTTTCGTGTTTATTTGGTACAAATGTTATAGGTAATCGGTTTTTGACTCATCTCTTTGCACATGGCCTGGTAAGAGTTGCATTGCCCTATGGAATACGAGTAAAACTGACACTGGAAAAGTTTGTGTGTCTCGTCAAATCGGATAATCGCAATCCTCCTATCGATGGATTTTCGTCCTCAATTCTACCCAGGTAGGGATTTTTAGCCACCTTTGCCCGACCGTAACCATGACCGCGGCCTTGGTCCGGAATAGTAGTGATGCTGTGTACTGGGGACCACTTTTACTTTGGTATGTACCAGAAATGACAATGCTGGACACATAGACTAAGAGTTGGCAGAGACTCGGTGAAAAGTCATCAGGGTGCATTACGAACAGATGAGATTGGCTTTAGACTCTGATACAGTAGTGAGCTATTTACATTCTACGAATTACACACCAACAAGCGAACAACAATAATTTAAAAAAAAATCACGTTTGTTGTATGGGAGCCCCCTTAAATATTTATTTTATTCTATTTTTTAGTATTTGTTGTTATAGCGGCAACAGAAATACCTACATCATCCGTGAAAATTTCAACTGTCTAACTATCACGGTTCCAGAGAAACAGCCTGGTGACAGACGGACGGACGGACGGACGGACAGCGGAGCCTCAGTAATAGGGTAACGTTTTACCCTTTGGGTACGGAACCCTAAAAAGAAGTGTTTTGGTATATATCATTAATTAATATATATAATTAAATATAATATTATATATAATTAAATGCAATCCCATGTTGGCAAAACTATAGCAGAGATTGTGAAATATTAATCAAAACTTTCGATTAGAATTTGCATCAAGAGTAATCCAATTTGTCTTCTTAATATTACCTGCTCTATGGCAAGCAGAAGGAAACCGTTTACCGGAAGAGATAGAAGGTATCCTTGCGTTGGAATTAGCTCGTAGGAAGAATGTTACGAATTTCGTGGAAAACTAAGAATATTGACTTGATTGACAAGCTAAGAGCAGATGTTGCTGGATACTGGAAGTTCGATTGTAATTTTTATTACGTACCACTTAAGAATGATATAAAGACCAAATTTGGTGTTAAGCTTGTCGTGCACTTAACTGTACAATATCTCACATATCAAGGGTTTTGTACCACTATGTAGAAAAGTGCTGAAAACCCCCCTTTTCTTATATTGGGAGTAAATTATGTTTTAAGTTTTATTTAGTTTTATTATTTGTTATTATAGCGGCTATATCCACTCTGTGAAAATTTTAAGTCTACCTATTACTATAAGATGCATCCTTGAGACAGTTGATTGGTTGATATTAAAAAATATGGTCAGACACAACAAACGAAGGATGAGATTGTCAATGAAGTGATGAGACGTAGTGGAAATGCGCTCACAGCAGACCCTGTAGAGGCAGCCGATGGACAACCATGCACCTGAAGTTTGCGCCAAGTACAGATAAAATATTAAACAAATAACTAAAAATACAAAAGCAAATTGCACAGTCCTTCAGCTATCTTTGTTTCGTCGCAGCAAATAAAAGAGCTATATATAGGCCGTGTATATTTACCGAACGGAAACAATTGACAACGAATAGTATCTGTCAAACGCAATGCACAGTCTAATATTTAATATCATTGACAGGTGGGAGTGTGTGTCAATTTCCAACATCGTGATGCGAGTGTCGATTGGACCACTACTGCATTAGAGGCTATTCCAAGCGCATCCTTTGTGCACGGTGCATTCCTAAGGAGATTGAATGCGGTAATCTACGCTGATTGTTACGCAATTTGTTTTCGGATTTCTTGGGAATTCGCCAATTTCAAAGTCGTGTCATTGTTTTATTATTTTTTGGAATTTCTATTCGTAACTAGGTAATAGTGCAATCATCACTGTAATGTGCAATAATGAGATTATACAATAGTTCAGTTAAAATCAAGATGATATAATATACAACTCTTCTGTCGTTATTGGCTTTTTGAATATTGATATATCATCATCACATTGAGTCTATTAAATAATTAAAATAAATAAGTAATATTGTCGGACAAATTACACAGCGTCATCTAGTCCCAAAGTAAGCGAAGCTTGTGTTATGGGTACTAGACAACTGATAAACATACGTAAATACATTTTTTTTGTAAATACATACTTATATTACGTTATCAAATAGCTAATTTCTTTGTACTATAAGTTATTTCTTATTCTGTCAACTTTTAACGAAAAGGTTCTAATGAGTTACTCGCATTTATCATATATTGTTCTTTAATCTATCGATAATAGACAAGACGCTTTTTTTTCAATTGTTGAATTCCAAATTTACACAACACGAGTCTTTGAGAAACGACTATTTTTTGTACTCGTATGATGTGTATCATATATAACAGATACATCAAGTTAATTCTTGTTATACCAAGTTCTATCAATGTGTATTGTTACGTACCGGACTTAAAATATTTAAATTCTAAAATCTCAAAGGGTTGATTTCATGTTTTTGCACATTTTGTTAAAATATTTGAAATTACACACAACACCAACTAAACTGATACTGTCGCTAAAACTAATGAAGTTAATAATTCTAATCAACCTATTATTTTCAAACAATTTACTGTATTGTTTAATACATTTCTTTTTTCATTTCATCCCACAAAGGAATTGGCGTGAAGATGTAGATAGAAAGGTAGTTAGAATTTAGGGTACACTTTCATTCCTCTATACGCTTTTAATAATACCAGCCATCTAATAAAGAGCACATGTAAGTAATTATTACCAAATATTCAATAAACGTGTAAAAAAAATATAGGTAACCTGTATTGCTTTAAAGTAGTTAAATTAATTTCTTATTTGGTTTTCCATTCATAAACTGAAAAGTAAGTATTTCTTGATCGGCGCTTAAAGAATTTAATTGGAAACCCACACAAAGACTTACTTAAACTGTTAATAAAATATGAATAATTGTATTAAATTTCTGCTTAATAAAATTGCATTCATAATAATTATCATTGCCTCGCACAAAGGGTTCGTAAAATCACGTATGATCGCCATTGCAATCGAATTCGTTCAATCACACATTTGAGTTGTGGAATGATTTCCAAAGCAAAAGCAAAATCGGTGACAGCGTGGGGCCTTTTAAAAAAGAGCGTGTTAAGGTATACAAAACAACTTCGATGTAGATTAAAAATTAATCACGCAGAATTAGTTTGGGGTCTCTAAGTAGGTATTCTAAAAATATTATTCTAATTTTCTACTTCCATTGTATTAAAATTGTTCTTTTCTCATTTATGTTTTATTTTTTAAAAACATAGATAATATGTTAAGAACCACAGGATAATAAAGAATATGATTCATGAATACATGAATTCATATTGTATTCTTTTACAGAAGTCGCATACACCATTATTACGAACAATTTTCGTATCGCAATCTCAATAGTACAAAAAGTCAGTTTATAACATTGCATGAGATTGGTACTACTGGGAAAAAACAAATTGATATTAAAGCGGAGACCTCTGCGGTGGCAACATTGATTTCACGATAATTTAGAAAATAACGTGACATACTGTTTCTCAAACTTTTCCCATTCAAAAAAAAATCTATATGGGTGCTTACCAAAAACATAATTGCGAAACTTCAAAATTGACCATGACAATCAAAGATTTTCTTGTTTGTTTTTGTAGTTTTTTGATTAATTCTATTGTAAAAATTAAGTGCATGGTTTTGAGAAACAGTGGCTATTGTCTCATCATCTTCGTACATAAAACACAGATACTACATGAAAGTCAATGGAAAACGTGAGTACATTCATTTACACAACTGTAACTGTTAAAATTTGAAATTACCACAGTATGAAATAAAAGTGACTTGGGAGTTGGGCTTTGGTATTTATTCTTCAGCTCCAGTTAAAGACATTTACCAAAAATTTATTTTTATTAAAGCCGCGGAATTGTGAGAACGATAGGAACTGGAAAACATGTAATGTAGGTTTTTTTTATACTACGTTGGAAGGCATGCAAGCGATGTACAGCGGTTACCGTAGCCTATTAACGCTTGTAATATACTAAGTATCACTCGCGTGATGCATCTCCTGCTGCTTGCACAGCAATTCCTTAGGAGCTTACTGGTGACCTCACTCACTGGCAGGAGCACAACAACCCTCTAGGGAGTTATTATTTGGCTGCAGTTTTCCTTGAAGTGGCGGTACTTCCCCAGACGGGCCACTTTGATACACCCTACCTCTTTTAAAACCATCCAGACCAAGACAAACAAACATGTTCATGCACACAAATGTTTGTCTTGTCTGGAAATCGATCCCACGTGCATTGATGCCAAGGTCACGTCATTCACGACTGCGCCACCGAGCTCGTCAAATTATAGTTATATTAAATAGGCCAAATTGTTAACGGGTACATCCACGATTGGAACCTCTATTTTGTTAGTAATAACCCTATAACCGCATACCCATGCGAAATATAAATGGATTTCTGTACTCGCCAAGCCGAGACGACAGCTGACTTTATCGAAAATTTTGCGGGAATATGATCGAAAAATAATCTAGTTAGATATAATTTGACAAACATGAAGAAAAATAATCTTAACATATTTTTAACACTGTATTTTTTGATTATTTTTATTTCAAATTACTTTTAGCATTTTACTGTTCAGAAAAGATGAAGCAAATGAAAATAGTTTTTTCCAAGAAGTTTAACCATAACTTTAGAAATGGAAAACATTTTTTTCAACAGAATTACAGCTTGGCGCTCTTCAAGAAAGGTTAAAAAAGGTTTAAAAAGGTTATTACAGGGTCGGTACTGCATGAGTGATGCTCCTGGTGTTAAAGTTCATCTTATTAACGTATATTAGTCGACAATGTGAGTCTTTCTCCATAATTTCCTACATCTAGTCATTGCATCACTCCTTCCATTTGCTTTCATATCATTTCCCTTACTGTCGCAATTTTTTAAGTGACCTACAATAATCCAATTGATAACACTTGTTACCTTCTCTGTACTTCTGTACCATGTCCACAGCGAGACGTAATGACATCGCGTACGTGCTCCAATCGACCGCTGTACGACACAGCATTGAAGCGACCGACGACGAGGAGACGGCATTGCAGCACCGTGCGCAAACACACGCACCATTCAGCGCGACTGTACTGAAATTGTTTAATATTCTTATTTTATTTCTCATACGTTGAAATATTCTGCTTTAACTTGAAATGTGTCTTGTTTATTCAGATATTTCGCTTGACCTCAATCCCTTAGATATAATATATGTCATCTCAGTGGCCTTATTATTTTAAATGATAGACTCAGTGAAAACATTGTTCTTGTTACAAGAACAAAATGTACCTATGCGAAAATAAGATTAACTACTGGTTTGTTGAATTTGAGAGCAATAATTCATATTATATTTATTTATTGTCATTTTTCACCAGAGGCCACAGCTAAACACCTGTGGGGAAGTGCAACCTTAAAATGGACTGCAACTATTCATTAAACACTTCATTAGTTGTGGCCACATTTATAGGATTAGAAAACAAAATGTGAGTAGCATATAATAATAATGCTACTCACATTTTGTTTTCTAAATCATGGAGTACTTCATAATGTTAATTTCGTCATACAAATATTCATCTAATTAGTTTTATGACTATAAGTGAAATTTCAAAGCATGTGGTCGAGATTACTGGTGACGGAAGGTCTGGCGACTTCCTTATACAATAAATAAAGCATTACTATACAGCGAGGTAAACGCTGCCAGCATCTTGGGCCCAGTGCCACCGGGGCCCTTGTTAGAATTTAATATTTAATTTAAGTTTACGTTCATTACTTTATTCATGTTTTTTTTTTAAGATACAGATTAAGTTTTTAAAATGATAAACAATTTATAATCACTGAAAAAAATATATAGCTACAAAAACATTTTTTTAATTTTAATTAAACTATTCTTATAAGTTTTCAAATAAGTATTGTCTCAATTTAAAAATTCTCTAGTACGTCGTAAAAGTGTTGTGATATTAGAAAACATTATTTACATTTAATATTCTGTGAAATCATACACAGTTCCAGCCACTTGCGTACGCGTATACCCCCGTGTAATGACAAAACGTACGCCAATACTGGCGGAGCGGCCTCAGCGTACGCTACGTGAGCAAAGTCGCTGACAATTTAAGCACACGCACGGTGTTGCTACCCGTCTTAGGAATAAATCTAACACGATTATAAGCGGGAATGGTCAGTGATAGCTTAGTGTATAAAGAACCAACCTATATACCGGCCGGTCTTTAGTTTGAATACTGGTGTGGATAAATTCGTGTTTTCAGATTTATGTACACATTTCTAATTATCACTTACTCGGCGGTGAAGTAAACTTTGTAAGGAAACCCGTACGTCCAAGGATATCTATTTCCAAGGACGCGTGACCTAACCTAAGGAAGGTTTGGTATTCCCTCGGATTTGTCGTGGTCTGCCGGTAGTAGCTCCATGTCAAAATCAGTATTCTATTGGATAAGGAAACCAGATAACGCAAGCAACAAGAAGATTTATAAGCTTGATTCCTAGTTATTTGGTGTCGAAATACCTTAGGTAAGAAAACATATCACCTGAATCAGATAACTCCCTCGTGCGAGTGAGGAACAGTGATGTGATGTCCCTATAGAATATTTCATGTGATCTGGGGTAATACCTTCACGTTGTTGGATAAGTATCAAAAGTGAGTACATTAGTATAGTCTTCGTGATTGTTTACTTTATCAAGAATACAATAAAGGTCACATGTTCTCTGCATCATCCGAGTTGTCAGTTGTGAACAATCTCTGGGAGTTAAAATTTTAAAGGAGCACCAACAAAAAAGGGGTGGGTAGTATCGCTGCACTACCGTAATATTTTTTACGTGAAAACCCTTCGCCCTCTCCGTTACAGAATTATGACTAATTCATCCTCCACCTCACAGAAGACTGCCGCCAAATATCTATTGGAGGATTGATTTGTACTTGTGAGTGAGGATACCAGTAAACTCCAGAGGAGTTGCTGTGTAGCAGCAGGGGTGATAACGTGCGAGTGATATTCCTTGTAGTGCGGATGTTCATCGGCTTAACTAGCACTTTGTAACAGTCGAGATTTACGCGTTATTTATCTCCCTACGTATTAATATACTTCCCCAAAAAAGTTGTGGTTGGTAACCAAACTATCAAAATATTCTCACACAGTTTCTCTCAAACAATCCATACGCATATTCCAAATAGCATGGCTACCCTTTACAAAGGGCCACTTTTAAGATGTGACATACCAAACTCACTGAACTGTGTGCAATGTAAAGCGCACTGATGCATGACTGAACTGATACAATTGCACAAACCTCCTCAATATGCAGAGGCAATGTTTACGAACTGATTAAAAGTCAAAGCTGTCATGCCCGGAGCTACCGCACGGAAACAATTGCCTCGATCTAAATATTATTAGAGGGAGGTCGTACGGCTGAGAGATCACAGGGAGTAAGCGCGGAGGTCACAGTGAACAGTAGAGCGGAAACAGACAAAAAACATTTTACATATATTAGGCCTACTAAGTATTGACAAGATATACCTAATTAGGGTGGGTTAACAGTGGGATGGTACTTCGTGCGCAATAATAAGTGTTATATTGAAATTTTATAAGTGTAGTGTTTTAAATCGCAACTGCCATTTATTAAAATATGTTTATTATGAATGACACCAAAATAATAATAAAGAAGTATGAATGTAAAGGGAGTTTGTTTGTCCAAATATATCAAAGCAACAGTAAAGATTAATTTCAGTATCTAATATAGAATGTCGGGAGGCATGCAAGCATACGGCCTGTCTGGTATAAAGCGGTTAACGTAGCCTATGAACGCTTGCAATACATGAAGTATCACTCGCACGTTGCCAACCCTGCTGCTAGGATAGCAACTTCTTAGGAGCTTGCTGGTAACCCCACTCACTCGCAAGAATACAACAACCCTCCAGGGAGTTGTTATTTGTCTGCGGTTTTCAGTATGGTGGAGATACTTCCCTAGTCGGACTGCTTAGATGCTACCTCTCTTGAATTAAAAAATGGGGCTACGCTGCGAGAGAATGCCGCATCAAAGTCGCCTGACTGATGAAATACGCCCATTTCACATGCGACCGCCGCCAAATAACAACTTTTCAGAGGATTGTTGTAATCATGTA
Source organism: Pyralis farinalis (assembly GCA_947507595.1). Lineage (NCBI taxonomy): Eukaryota > Metazoa > Arthropoda > Insecta > Lepidoptera > Pyralidae > Pyralis > Pyralis farinalis. The sequence goes on from OX382274.1 coordinate 24,575,377, forward strand.
AGTTTACCAGTAAGCTCCTGAGTAGGTGCGGTGATAGTAGCTAACGCGCAAGCGATTCTCTACGAAATGTAAATTTTCATAGGCTTCAGTAACCACTTTACATCAGGTGGATCGTATGATTGATACGTCGCGCCATCTATGAATAGCATCTGAACACCCTATTTACCTTATCAAATATCAGAATGCCCTAAACCCTAAACCTACAGCTCGTTATACATAGTGTACTCATTGCCCGCTTCGCTTATGACTAAATCCTAGCCATATTTCTGCTTCAGAAGATCTCAGTTGACATTAAAGATTAGTGAGATTTGCTATGCTGTTAATTTTAACGTAACATAAACAATGCTAATGTCAGGCAAGGGGCCCGATAATATAAGTACATGTAACTTCCCTTGGCCTTGTTATTCGGAATTATGAATTTATTTGTATCAGATATTATTGGCAACTTTATTTTCGCAATTACAAGTTTTTTGCAAAATCAGATCCAAACCAAAAACATTTGATTAAAGTACTGTAAGCGAGTTCATTAAATCGGACCAGTAATCATTAAATTTAAGACATCAATAGACGTTGACTTCAATTAAATTGATTTAACATTGTTAAACCTTAAAATTTCTTTTTAAAAATTTATTTCTCTCTGCGAAGGCATAAGGCACATGGCGATGTGAAGATATAGATTTTATTTTATCATTTCATCGACGTGATTCACATGTAAGTATATCTCAGCCAAATTTTAGCTATCCTGTACCAAGAGTCAAGATCAAGCTCTAATACAAATAACAAACCCGATATTTTAACTAGAACTACCTTAACTTAATATTTTTTTAGTAGATAGGTAAAACAAAAAGCTCGTCGCCTGAATTTCTAAACTTCTATATGCTAATTGTTACAATTATTCATTTTCTATAGTTTTACATATTACTGATTTTTTATTTAAACTTAATTTATTTAAACCAAAGTTTATAAAACTTTCGTTATTATTAAGTTTAAATAGTTCTAGTTCAAATATAATTAAAATTATAAATTTAATTGAATTCGCACTTTACAATGATTTAAAAAAAAAAAACAATATTCAACCACAATAATTGTAATTGTAAAGTTAAAAATTTGTAAGTTCATATTTCTACTACATTTTATTCTACTTATATTTCTACATTTATGTAGCATTAGTACTTAGTAGTCACACCTTAGTACATAGTAGAATGACTTTATCTTATTTCGTTATAACTTAATATATTTAGACAAATTTATCTACTTTCATTTCCAAAAACCCCTCAACAAAAGTCGTTGAACTTTGAAAGAGTTACAGTTAAATTTAATGCATTACAATTATACTAAACAAAATATGGTACAAATCATAAAAAAACTCGCATTTATTCGCATTCGCTACTACAGACTTTTTATGTACATAAATAAATGGAATAAATCCTACCTTATTAAATATTTCCGAATTATTAGCCCCGGTACTTAATGTCGCTCCCTTGCGGCTGTTTCGCAAACTTTGTAACGCAAGCGTTCGTAAGCTACTTACGAAAAAGCAAGTTCGTTATTTTATCAAACATTTAATATTACTAAACTCCATTAATTGTGGAAGTCACGCGGATAATTACAAAAAGCTTATATTCCTAGTACAGTTATAAATTTAGAAGTTGGCGACAATTTGACCTGTTGTCTTACTTTGTGTGCTTCCTTCAATAGTTAAATCATGCGAATTAGCGCCAGCCGGCACTGAACCTATGGTTATTATGGTATGCGTCTCCTAACGGTAGTCTGTGGGCGACGTGGGCATCGGCCTGCGTTAGTTCATATGAATTAACTTTTGGACGAAGTATACAAATTAGTGCAGATTACAATGACTTCTCTTTATATAGGTATGTATAATTTTTACAGTAAGCTATTAACATGGATAGATTTAGAACTCATTTCTATGTGTTTAAGTAAAACGTTACAATGATTAATGTCCTATACCTATATTGTTAAGATGACAGGCGATATTCTGTATGTTTTTGATTCTTGCGTTTTGTGTCATATTTTTATCTCGCACAAGAATTTGTATGCCTTGCGGGGTAGGCAGGCAGAACCGAGCGCCATAGGACGCAGTCTTTACACCTCCCTTGCGTCACATATGCGATCGCCGGTTCCTAGGGTTCCTGACACCGTCTTCTGATAGAACACGACCAATTTGATCATGGTAGGTAAGTCTTGGCCTTCCTCGGCTCCTACATCTTTCCACTTTTTCATTGTACATCTCCTTTGTCATTCTCTCATCCTGCATTCTTTCTGCATGTCCGAACCAATGGAGCATGCCTCTTCTTATTTTAACACCGACGCTCTCTTTAACCAACTCTGCTTCTAACCTCATCATTGCGAATACGGTCAACCGCGTTTATCCTACTTTCATGCTCTCTCTGCCATACTCAGCTCTCGCTTCCATAAGTAAACATTGGGACCAGCACTGCATTGTGTATAGCCAGCTGCGCTTTCTGGCTCAGGTTTTTACTGCCAAGAAGTTTACCCAACGCTCCATTCATACTATTCTCAGCACTCACTCGCCTTTCCACATCTGCGATGTACCTTCCATCCCTGCTGAAAGCGCATCTAAGATACACAAACTCATCCAATTGTTCCAACACTTCATCATTTACCGTAATCCTTACATTGGTTCTGGTTTCTTCTCTTTCAAATACCATTATCTTTGTTTTCTTCGCATTCAATAGTAAGTTATATAATGCTTTCATAAAAATGAAGACGCATGGGATTTAACATTTTTATGTTTTCGGGTATTTTATTAAATATTTTACCACACATACATACACAACTAACTTTATATTTTTCAAGTTTAGGTGTTTCTTCATATACCAGTCTATTAGGGTTCCTCGTATGACGAGAATATATATCACTTGCTTTTTCAAATAATGTCTTGTTCTAAGATACAAACATACTGACTTCATATATGTAAAGTGATGGGAGGGGTAATAAACGAAAGTTCTTGAAAAATGATCTGCGCGATTCCTTAGGTTTCAATCTATGGATATCTGTACTATTACATACCCCATTACACATACAACAATTCTATAACATAATATAGATTCAACATATAGTCTTTACTTGTTTTAGAGCGTATACTAATTTATTTATCCTCGTGCACATGTTACCTACATGCATTTTCCAATTCACATTTTGATCTATATTTATGTCTCAAAACTTGATCTGTTTTACGTCTTTAATTTTAGGTATATATATTTAGATTATATTTTCCATTAGATCATTTATTAAATTGCACATAATATTATTTATTAAAATTAATTTGTAGATTATTGAAATTAGATCCAGAGGGAGACTTTGTACAAAAATCGTCTGCGTCTGAACACAGCTATATAAATATATAGCTGTGTTACGAAACAGCCTTAGGATTGGCAGCGCGCAAGTAACGTACCCGTGGCGAGTGTCAATAGGCTGCGGTGACCGCTTGCCATCTAATGCGTTGCATTGTTTGCCAATCTAGTTGTATAAAGAAAATGATCGTCAAGTCACCAAATCACCCCGCAAGGGATTCGGCGCGAAGTTATCGCGAAGAATCTTGATAGAATATTTTCAAATCGGTTTCTATGCTTTTGAGAAGTTTGAAATCGATTGATACATTTCTGAGGTGTCATTTAACATTTATTTATAAATACGGGCTGACCACAATTTCTTTTTTTCTAGGCAGCTAAAAGGATAATAATTACTTGTATCCATTCGTCTAGCACTAAGCGGTGAAGTGTGCTAGATCTATTTTCATTACAAAAACCATCCCCTTTTCAGTTTTTAATTAAAAAACACAAAAAGGCCAATGAAAATAGCAATCGTCAAATAACCAGTGACGTAAAACAATGAACCAATTACATGTCTCGAGCCCGACGTCCGAAGTAGGGGAGTGATAAAAAGCGCAATCCCCCGGGATTCACGATAAAAGATTTTGGCACGAGGGGTAGACAAGCAACCGTGATACTTTGTCTTTTTAAACGTCCTATTTTAAGTGAAATGTTAAGCGGATTTTTGTGAGGAATACAATATTTATTCCTTTTTGTGCATTAGGGAATGCAAGATCATTTAAAATATGTGCCAGTTGAAAATATTTACTAATTGCATAATGCATATATTCTCACTAAGAATGAAAGGTGACTTTCTAATAAGGCTAGAACAAAAATATGACTTGAGACCAAAGCTATGGTAAGTATTTTGCAATATCAATCGAGTTTACAAATAATTTGTTCTATGTTAGGGCCAGCGCTGATCAAACGAGTGGCCGGCGATACTGTTAAATCAATGACAATATAAACTCAACTTTTAATGTTCGTACAGCTGAAATTGGTATAAAGATATAATGCTATCACATAAACAGCATCATCCTTCATATGATTTCCTTCATTATAAAAAATTCAACCTTATAATGAACGTAATATTAGCTTGACTTTACATTCTTATCATAATTGATCGTTTGGCCCTCAGTCCTTATAATAACCACTAATACCTAATGCTGACACCTAATGAATTCTAAAATAATCTGGAATAATATCATAACCTAGCTAGTGGGTAACTGCACGTTAGATGCGGGGGTGACATGTTTAATGTTATGGTAACAATGGGTGCAATTGTTACTTACAGCAGTTAGAGTATGTTTGATAAAATTTTGTAAATGTTATTTATAATGTTAACCGCTTCACCTCAGGAGATCCAAAATAGTTTAAAGTAAAAAATACTACATCATTGGTATTGCAAATTAAGAATAAAGTTCCGTTTCCAATTCAGAGATATAAAGGAGTTACAATTATAAATACCTATGGTAATACCTAATTATAAATACACGAGAGGTACCTATCGATCGATATTACATAAGTTTTGTTACGAAAATTTGATAAGAAAATTTATTATTCTAAAATCAAATCAAAATTACAAATAATGTTATAGAGAATCCGTTAAAACCAAAATTTTACAATAGAAGACAAAAATATAACAATAAACGTCTCAACTCCCACTTAGCAAACAATTGGTAAATTAACAAGATCCCCGATGTCCCGGGACTTTTTCCCGAGGAAAAAAAATAGGGGAGACAGGATTACGCGCCCCGAGCGTATCTTGATGTGACAGATTAGCCCGTAATTTTTCTAAATTGATATCTCGAGTAGAACGCGCCCTTTGCTCCAGTCCTCCCCTGTTTGCAAGATTGCCAGTCATCGAGATACAGTTAGGGAAATCTTCGACGTAAATTGAGCGAAGTTTGGCACTTTTTGGGAAATATGGGCATCCTTGGAGTGATTGTGGATATTTTGTCCCTTATATCAAGTTGGCTATTTAGTGGCTTCTGAGTGATACTTTAGCAGCATGGGCATACCTTTGCACTCATCAATCCTTATATTTGAGATATCATATTTGTATGTAATTCGACGTATAGAAAATTTATCGAAGATTATTCGGAAAGCATGTTATACTCGTAATTATCAAGGAGTATTGATAGCCCAGTGGATAAAAGAGCTGCCCTATTATCTGCCCGACGCGGGTTCGAATCCTGATGTGGGTGTGTACTACTAAAGTTTTTATGTACTTTCTATTTTGTAATTATCACTTGCTCGGCGGTGGAGGAAGACATCGTGAAGAAACTGACACGTCCAAGTAATTATATTTCGAAAGACGTGTAACTTAACCTTCGTAAGGTCTTATTGTCTCCCTGGGTTGTGGAGGTCTGATGGCGAGCACTCCATGTCAAAATCAGTAACTGCGCCAAATCCTTAGGCTTAGGTAGCAGACCCCGTTAATCCTAACGGTCTAGGAAACATGATAACGCTAGAAAGAATAAAAAAGAAGCATGTTAATTGTCAAGCATAGTAACTTGTTAGAAGGAGCTAATTATTTCATCCAGGGGATTTTCTTTGATTAAGGAAAGAACTCCTTGCCGATATTATACAGCTGGAAGAACGCCATTTTGAAAGATGGACGTGAACGAACAGTGTTTTTCAGGGTCGGCAATGCACGCACGAGTGATGTTGTAAGACCCAAATTAGTACGAGTAGTCTCATGTGAACAGATGTTTTCATAAATAATTACCTACTATGACAATTGCCTGCAATAAAGTCGAAACTATACGAATGTTTAGATACGATTGGTTAAGGTATGACACAATATACAATCGAAATAAGAACTTTTTTAAAATCAGTTACAACTGCATGGCACTGATGCAACGGTGCCAAAAATGTATTGCCAGAAATCCTCTCAAAATTCAACAATAGCGCAATTATTTTTAATCGTAAAAGTTTTTATAATCGTAAAAAGAATTAGCTGATGATGGGATTATTGCAGTATATATGCACAAAACTCCTGAGGTAATGGACAGGTACTAGTGCCAAAACAAAATAAGACGAAATTCTATAACGAAGCAGACCGACGTTTCTTTGTAGTTAATTGAAGTTGCATCAAACTATGACAAATTGTGCATTAACATTTCGTAAGGTAGGTTTTACCAACTTACACTGTTTTACTATTGTATCGTCTAACGCTCGCTTAACTTTACGCAATTCTATGTACCAGTATAACCAGATCTCTTGCCCCCTTTTGGAGTTTTAAGTTTTAGGCATCAGAGGGGGTCAGGATATACTCGCAATGGGTCTACCAATATCGGTTGGTGATGTGCGATGAACATGCGATTAGGAAGTCGCGGTCTGTTTGGCAGTGAGGTTGATAGATCCTTTGGTGCAAATTATCGGTAGCTCTGATAAATGGATCTTTAAGTAATTTCTGAGAATCTGCGTGAAGATATAATCTATCTATCTAGCTAAAAATGTATACCTATAAGACGATAAGAATTTCATACGTGTATGATATTATTGTAAAAAATTTTGAAAAGTAATTTTTGAATACATTAAGTTATCGCTCTCGCGATGTCACCTATACTGCTAGCACGGCAGCTCGTTAGGAGGTTATCGGTAACCTCAGTCCCTTGTAGAAACACAACAGTCCTCCAGGGTGCAGTTATTTGGCTGCGGTATTTCTGTGAAGTGGAGGTACTTTTCCAGACGGATTGCTTTGATGCTCCCTACCTGTCTTAATGGCATCCTATTGTTAAGTCTGTTATATATTCGTTTGTCGTCCTAACCTTCAAAATTTTATATCGTTTGAACGAGTCTAATCAGCATGCTGAAATTGGTACAGAAAATTGGGTTCTTGCGGCGTATTTCAGAACAAATAATAAAAATATTACAAAATAAAAACAAAAGGCTCCCAATCCCCCTACAGACAGCGTGTTTTTTAGCTTGTTTTTAGGGTTCCGTACCCAAAGGGTAAAACGGAACCCTATTACTGAGGCTCCGCTGTCCGTCCGTCCGTCCGTCCGTCCGTCCGTCCGTCCGTCCGTCCGTCCGTCCGTCCGTCCGTCTGTCACCAGGCTGTATCTCATGAACGGTGATAGTTAGAAAGTTGAAATTTTCACAGATGATGTATTTCTGTTGCCGCTATAACAACAAATACTAAAAAATAGAATAAAATAAATATTTAAGGGGGCTCCCATACAACAAACGTGATTTTTTTGCCGTTTTTATAGATAATGGTACGGAACCCTTCGTGCGCGAGTCCGACTCGCACTTGGCAGATTTTTTCTTTTTGTTACGTCGTAAAACCGGCACCTAATACATCACGTGCGATTGTCAAGCTCAGTGCGAATATATTGAAATGTAAAAAACTATTTTTTTATACCACTAAGATGCAAATAAGTACACGGCCTGCCTAAAGGTGTGGGGTATGCGTTGCTGACCTTCTAAAAACCTCTTCACGCCTTTCTTGAAGAACCCCCATGCTGTAGTCCCTTGGGAAAATCTTGGCTGGAAATTCATTCCACAATTTGAGAGTTCTCGGAAGAAAACTACTTTGGAACCGCACAGTACGCGACCATTGCATTTCCAGCATGTGACAGTGCACTCCCCGCCATCGGCGAGCGGTGCGGTTATAAAAAAGAACTAAGAACGAGTCAATTATAAGCCAAGTTTGTAAAAAATATTTTTTAATATCATTAGGCTTCTATTGAGATTCGGAGGTACCTATCTGAATTTTTAATAGCGTACACGCAACAGGATTATAATAGAATGAGTGAGTGAGTGAGTTCTGGGTGTCACTCCATTGTCAACGATTAGAGTTAAACTAATTGGCGTATGTTGAAGATAAATAAATATTGTTGGACAAATTACACAGCGCCTCTAATCTCAAACTAAGCAAAGCTTGTGCTGTAGGTACTAGATAACCGATAAACATAATTAAATAGCTATTTTTGTAAATACATGTTTATAATACGTAGAACGCAGCCCAAGACAAACAGACGTGTTCATGTACACAATTTTTTGCCTTGTATGTGAATCGAACCCTAGCCTTCGTGCTAAAGTAGCCATCCCTCCATCCACCACCGAGCTCGTCATGAAACTTGATATAATAACATTACATTGTTTGTTAGCTAGTTTTTTTTAAGTTCGTTATAAATAGGAAAAATAAAACTCCATTAATTTTTCCCCAATACCGGTAAAAAACGCAAAATATAGAAATTACATTTTCAAAATATGAACAACCGTTTTACCATCTTATTTGCATGAACACAACAACTCTCCGGGATTTTATGGCCGTGGATCTCTGCGAGGTGGAGGACTTCTCTGGCTGGTGATGTTTCTTTTCAGAACCTCGTACACTTCAAAATACCTCAATAGTCATTCTGCACCTAAAATTCCTTTATCGCTTTAAGGCTCTATGTTCAATTCCTGTACGGTACACGTCGTCGTCGCCTACGCAGCGATATGTTTATTACCTGCGCAGCTCAGCGATTTATTGTGGCGGTAGCATCGCCGCAATTATATCAGTATTGTCGCTTGTTCTACTGCTCCGTAATTGGTGCGAGAAATATGAGGTCACTGGTTACTAGGAAGATTTACCTACGAGTATTGATTATCTATGTCTTGAGAAGATCGTATGTTATACATACAATGTTAGAAATGTGGTTTATTTTCATAAAATTATCAGATTTTAATAAAAACCACTTGAGAATGCGCAAGCTTGCATTGCCAGAGGAATACCTGGCTCGTCAATTATATAACAAGTTAATTATTTTTTTAAAACTTTGTCGGCCATTTTGACCATGTTCTTTAAGAAATATGATATTGGTTTTTCAGACATTCCTATTCTACTTTTTTGAATGAATCCTGAATCCGAATCTGAAGTTCAAAATTCGAATATTCGAAAAAAAGCGACAGACACACAGAGACGAACATATAGATTTCATATAGGAACGGTGTTCCTGAAAAAACTAATTGCGAGTAGATACAATTCACTACTTATAATTAGTGTATTAAATTCTACCACTAGATTAGCACGTGTGACCTCTATTCGTGCGACATTCAACTTAATCGATCGATCTTAATCTATCAATAGATCGATTAAATCGAATGTATTTGTTTACTTGTTATGCATGCTTATTTTGCCTTATGTCGATCGATATTACACGATAAGCCTTCATTGGTTTTGCCTACCAATAACACCACCAGTCGCTAATGGCGATTGGTGTAATCCATTAAACGATTTGTTGAATAAATGGTACTATAGATCAGAAGCAGGTCGGTATATAATGTAATTGTTTTTTATAGTTCATCGGGAGGCACACAAGCGTACGGCCCACCTGATGTACCTAATCTTAAGTGTTACTGGCGGGTTGTCGTCTCTGCTGCTAACAACACAGCCACTCTTTAGTAGGTGATTTCGGTGACACGCAAGAACAAAAAAATACCCTCAAAAGAATTGTTGTTTGGTTGCGGTTTTCTGTGACGTGGAGGTACTTCACCATACGAACTGCTTTGATGCACCCTACGTCTCTTAAAAACACCAGACTAAGACAAACAGATATGTACATGCACACAAAATGTTTGTACTGTTTGAAAATCGAACCCACGAGCGTTGATATCAAAGTAGCGTTAATATCCACTGCACCACCGAGCTCGTCAAATCCTGATGTGAACGCTTATTTCCTTCGATGGATCTCTAATTAATTTGATACAATTACTTAGTATGTCGATCATGTATATCTGAAGGTATCTTAAAAACTTTTATCAATCTCTAACACCCGTCAGACTGACTGTAAATCGATTAATCAATCAAATAAAAACAAATCACACTCACCTTCGATTGATCAAATCATTCTAAGATCTCAGCCGCGCGAATATCGCGACATGAGAGAGTTGACGGGGATCAAGTCACGACTTGGATATGTTAGGAAAAAATAAACTACTTTTACTGACCTCTGAAAACTTAACGCGAGAGCTGACCACCGATTTAGGAAGTTACGAAAATCCAAAAGTTATTTTATATCACTCTGATGGCAAAATTGCCTGATGGAAAATTTGTAACTTCTATATATAGTAAATTGTACTCCTTTGGCGATTTCTTTCTGGTGATTAGACTTATTAAAAGTAATTGTAAGGAACATTACACATTTCATGACGTTAACCACTTCTAAGATGTCTTATTGTTACTGGAATGCAACTGCGCATACCTTACTGCATCTTACACACATTACAGTGGAAACTATAATAAAGGTTCATTCATACAAAACTACGTCAAGTTTCGACGAGCTCGGTAGCGCAGTGGTTAGTAACGTTATTTTGACACCAATAGGTACTCGTGGGTTTCATTCCAACAATCAACAATTGTGTGAATGAACACGTCTATTCGTCTTGGTCTGGGTGTTTTTAAAAAAGTAGGGTGCATCAAAGCAGCCCGTCTGGGGAAATACCTCTACCTAACAGGAAAGGTTCGTGTTGTATGCCTCTCAGAGTTGTGTAAAAATAAAAATAACATTATAAACTTTGCATTATCTTATGTGATCTTGACTATCTCCATGAACTTCCAGATTTTTGTTTAATTATTGGCTTTCTTTCGGAATACAAGTTCAAGGTAATTAAACATAAGACGCATCTTGCGATCTTTCGTATTCGTTTTCTTTATTCGTCTAATAATAGGTTCTTTGTTAGTTTGAACTGCCTTGCTTCTTTTTAGGGTTTCGTTCGATTCATAAAGGTACAATGGGATCCCTTATCGCCACTCTGTCTGTCCGATTACCTGCCGTAAATATAACCTCAAATTTATACAGTCTTTACTATATATCCTGAATAATACTCTGAAGTTTATAAAGATAAAGAATGTATAATGAATATTAAGTTGACAAAAGTAAATATTACAAAAAATCATTAACAAAACTCCATAAAATATAATACAATCCCCCCACCCCATCCGAAAATTTGCAAAATACTATCAGAAATTATTACCGTTAATAACGATAAAAACAATAGAATGATATTACTATCTATCTATAACTTCACGCTAATTCCCTTGCGGGATAGGCAGAGAGATCCGAGCGCCACGTACATACCTCACTTGCTTCTTTAACATTCATTGCTCTTCTCATGCACGCTCGCCGGTTTCTAAGGCTCCTCCTATAATTTGGTCATGGTAGTCAAGTCTTGGCCTTCTTCGGCTCCTTCATCCTTCCACTTTTGGGTAATATATCTGCTTCGTCATTATTTCATCGTGCATTATTTCTACGTGTGCGAACCAACGGAGCATGTCTCTTCTTATTTTAACACTGACGCTCTCTTTCAGATCAACTCTGTTTCTAACATCATCATTGCGAATACGGTTTACAACCGTGACGCCACAAATTTTATCCGTATCCAGTTCTCGCTTCCATAAGTAAGCGTTGGAACCAGCACTGTATTGTTGTGCCAAGAAGTTTTCCCAACGCTCCGTTCACACTATTCCCTGTACTGACTCGTCTTTCCACATCCGCGGTGTACGGTGAAGTACCTTCCATCCCTGCTGAAAGTGCATCCAAGATATACAATCTCATCTATTCATCATCAATGATGTTGCTAATTAACACTGACTAACAATTTTTCTTTATCATTTAAAAACCTGACATCATATCTATGTTTATGAAAAATACGATGTGAGTTCTCATTTTTATATAGCAACTTTAAGATTTGAGTTTTAGTGTAACCAAACGACTTTTGCTATATATATAAAGAAAAATAGAGAGAATATTTTTAACTAGCATAGTTTCGTAAATTAACTTAATTGTGCGGTGCGAGCAACGTACGGGACTCTTCGTGCGTGGCTTGGTTTTATGTCATCTACGATCTTTTGATTCAATATAACGTTTAAGTGGATCGCAATTATAAAAAATTGATAATCAGTAATGAGCTTCCCGCCCATAATAGAAACTTAAACCAGAGCCTATTTACGTAGTGCATTCATATTTTCTGATGGTAGGTAATTGTTTTAAATGGGACAAATAATAACAAACCTATTATAAATTTTCTGAATGCTTAAATATATACATTTATACTAAACTTAATGTGTACTGGGATGTCGATAAACCTGGAGCTTCAGAACGATGAAGTGCTGCTTTTCGCGCTATATAGGCCCTGTGCTAAAACGCTGTAGATAATCGAGCAAAGGCAAGATATTGGAATCTTGCAGACTCTTAATTGCAATCAATGGGGGAAGCGCCCTTGAAACTGCCCTCGGCAAACCCTGCCAAGAGGCGGCCATACTTACGACTGCAGGAGTGACCCATCAGGTGATCCGCGTATTGCGTATAGGGTTGGAAGTAGCCCTCGGTAGGATCAAGGCCATTTGTTTCCATATACTCCAACGCGAGGCGCCTAAAGGAAACACCTCCAACGGCCAGTATAAGACAATATTGAGCGTTTCCATTACTTATGAGTCAGCGATGCCTGCGCATTATCCTCACCAAACGTAGGTCAGTGTCCAAAATTGATATAATCAGTGTCATCTCCGGCTCCAAGTAAATGAAGCTTCGGCGATAGCAGCGGTGACAGCCCATAATTTGATGTGTTTATTATTAGTAACACGGTGCAGATACTGAACGGATGGTTGCTTCAGCAATACCTATGCGGTGCAAGACGTGAAGATGACGTGGTGTCTCCCATTGCGGCGGACACACTACACTCACACACTGCAAGAGTCAGGCATGGGCAGATGAGCTAACCACCTTCAACGTTGCAGATGGCGATCTCTTGTTATGGACCATAAGCAAGGCCATGCTGGAGAGCGAGAGAACTTGAAAGGCATTTGTCTCGCTCTGGGAAGATGTGATATCGCTGGAGGAGGTAGAAGATCGTCGCGACAACATCGCCGCGTGGAGACACGGTCATATAATTAATATGAAAGTAAGCGGCACAATGACACTATCGTCATGCTATAAATGTTCGTGGAAGTAACGCCTCAGTGGTGGGGATAAAAACTCGCCGTCCAGTGAAGATACCACGTCTTGTTTTTGTTTGTTCTTCTGTACTTAAGTACAATAATCTTTCCCACATAACACTGCACGGCACATAAATCTCCCTCTTCACTGTAACGCGCATAGCGCAATCCATTACCATCTTCCACACCGCGAACAGCGTGAAACAATAAAAACGCAGGGGAGGTCCTCCCCTGGAGTCTGTCCCGAGTAAGGAGCTTTTAGCTCGAGACTCGTATCACAACTTACTAAAGTTGTACGCCCAGTGAGAGAGAGAGCCAGTGAAGATACCGTCGCCTCGTTAAGGATGGGTCGGACGACATATAGAGTGTCCCTCGCACACCTCGTGTACCAGTTGAGCCCGAAATATCCTAAGAAGACTCCGTAATTACATGTATAGGTTCTTGGCTGCGGGACCACGGAGGTTGTACTAAATTCCTGCTTACCACACGGGCGGCGAGAAGGATGGAAGTTTTAATTTTTAGTTGGTAGGTCCGTTTAGAGCGATCAACTAGGAGCCCCCTGTTTGGAGCAAAAGTTCAATAATCATAACCCAATATTTGCGTGGTAAGTAAGTACATACAATACACATATCTTTTTTGCCACGACGAGCTCGGTGGCGCAGTGATAAAACGCGCTGTTACTACGCTACTTTGACACCAACGCTCGTGGGTTCGATTCCCACACAGGACAAACATTTGTGTGCATGAACATGTCGCTTCGTCTGTCCGGGTAGTTTCTATGTACTCGTATAACAAGTACGTATTTACAAAAAAAAATGTATTTATGTATGTTTGTCAGTTGTCTAGTACCCATAACACAAGCTTCGCTTACTTTGGGACTAGGTGGCGCTGTGTAATTTTTCTGATAATATTTATTTATTTTTTGCCGGTTTTGACTAAAATATTGTAAAGGATAATGCTTAAGTTAAGGGTTGCATTCGTTAACATATCCTTAATCCAAAGCTTTCGATTGTGCGACCATCGGACATTATTGCTCAAACTGTGCCCTTACAGAATTTGAGATGAGCCATTTTAGACTCAATTATGCTCTGCAGCGTTCTGTTGGGTATCTTAGATGTTTATGATCTATCGCTTTTTTTATTGCAACGCGGTATACTAAAATCATTCTTAGTTGCTTTATAGTATCTACTTGTGCCTAATGTCGCTGCCTAATGTATAGATTTAGATCGAGATATAATTCACTTAAACTGTCAAATCATCGCTCAGTTGTCATTTTCCCTGTCAGTTTGACAACAGAGTTATGAAAAGTGAGCAAGTGAAACGAAACGGAAGCAACCTATAGGAAGCAGAGACAAGTCATAAAGCTTTTTATGGGTAGGTACGGTGCCGTGAACTAGGTATATGCGCGATCTCGTAATGATAACGGATGCTATATGTACTATTTTACGGCCTGCTTAATGGAAAATAATCACTATAATAATCCGCAACGCACGAGTGACACCAAGTTGTGGAATGACTCCCGGCCGAGGTTTTCCCAAGAGAAGCATGAGGTTACTCAAGAAAGCCGTGATGAGGTTTGTACAGGGTCGTGTACAAATCGCGTACAAATGTGCATAGGCTGCTGTGCTTACTATTGGGCAGATCGTACGCTTGTTATCCACCTTAGTGGTATAAACAGAGTTATTTTTTGAGGATTTCGATGACGTCTTTGCTCATGTCTGTCTAATCGAACACACAAGTTAGGCATCGTTGACCACAGGACCTCTGTGGATAGGTTTAGTCGCCTCGAGTTTATACATACCGGGGGCCACATAAGTAATCGATTAAATACAAATAGACAATCATTAAAATACTTAAGAGAAGTAAAGGTGCATTTAGGAAGACCGATACTTGGAGGTACCAACGCCTCGAGGGCTTACTGGTAATCTCACTCACTCGCAGGATCTAATAACCCTTTATTGAGTAGTTATTTGGCTACGGTGTAGTGAGGTACTTTTTCGAGTTGAAGTGCCCCCAGTTCGGCTTCTTAATTGTAATCTTAACTAGCTGTATCCCGCGGCTTCGTGCGCGCATATCTCGGTATCTCCCAAACCGCTTTCTTTCTTTTTCCTTGGCTTCTAGGATCGTATAGTGATGTTGTATAGCCCCAATTTGTCAAATGCAAAAATATTTTTTCGAATCCACTTAGTTATAGAGTTGAACGCGTTCAAACAAACAAATAATTAAACATATGAACAATCGACATCTTGACGAGCTCGTTGACGCAGCGGTTAATATCGCGACTTTAACACCGACGCTCGTGGGTTCGATTCCCACATAGGGCAAACATTTGTGTGCATGAACATGTCTATTTGTCTTTGCCTGTGTGTTTTTAAGAGGGCGCATCAAAGCAAAGTCTACCTCCACCCACAGAAAAACCGTAGCCATATCGAGCTCCTCAATCATATACCTAACGCAAGTTGTTAATAATCAACAAAATATGTTTCACAGCATGTTCGCAATTGATCGCGATATAACCCTCGTATATTTGCATATGACAGTTGACGTCGAAGCAGCGACCGGCGCAGACCTCGGCGACCGCCCGCGGCGCGGATGAATGTGTCACTGGCCAATCACGGTGAAATGTTGTTGGTAGCTCACTGTACTAGGTACATACATATTGTAGAAAGGTTTATATTATATTTTTTACTAGCAGAAGCCCGCGGCTTCGCACGCATTAGATTTGGGCTTTTAGTAGCCTTTATTTCTCTGTAGACATGAAATTGTTTCTGTTTAAAAAAAAAACAAAGTTCAGGGTCGTAGATGCAACCGTAGAGCGATTCAATTTTCGTACAGCGCCATCTATTGACCTTTACAGGAGGCAACGTATATGTATTTTATTTATATTACATAAAAAATGCGTAGTTATTTTATCTATCTATAACTTCACGCCACATCCCTTGCGGGGTAGGCAGAGAGAACCGAGCGCCACGTGACTCGATCCTTACATATCTCACTCGCTTCTTTATTTATTTTATTATTCTTTATTTGGTATATAATATGAACTTAAGATAAAGGCTTTATTTTGAAATCACAGACAGACACTTCAATTTTATTTATATGTATAGATACAAAGTAGAGTGGCATACAAGAACACGGCCGCAAACCAATAAATTTAAGAGAGGTAGGGCGCATCATAGCAACCCATCTGGGCAAGTACCTCCACCTCACAGAAAACCGCAGCAACATAACAACTCTCTAGCTAGAGGCTTGTTATGTTCCTGTGAGTGTGAGTGAGGTCTTCAGTAAGCTTCTAAGGAGTTGCTGTGTTAGCAACAGAGGTAACATCGCGCGAGTGATACTTAATGCATTGCAAGGGTTTATAGGTTACGGTAACCGCTTTATATAGGTGGGTCGTATGCTTGTATGACTATCGACGTTGTAAAAAAACCTCATGATGACGCATAAATGCCCGCCTCAGTCACAAAGATGTAGTGATTTTGCACCTTAGTATCACTGCGATTCGAACCCACTGACCAATGAGAGGATATTTCAACCAATAAGCCGATAAGTGACGCGAAGTCGATTCGTTAACTAGCCAATCAGAGCTGCGCTGATTATACTTTACAAGCCAACCCGTTGGGATGAATCGAGTTACATTACAAAATAGTCTCATCTGTACTGCCATATGGATGAGGGAATGATGTATGATTACCCATATGCATGAGGCGTACTTGATCTAAAATACGAGTACAAAGCCTGTAATACAAAGAGAGTCACTTATCTACGCTTCAGTCTCATGCTACTAACACAGCAACTCCTCAGAATCTGGCTGGTAGCCTCATTTTTGTTGTTACTTCGCTGTGGCGTTTTTAGGGTTCCGTACCGTAGGGTTTTTAGGGTAAAAACGGAACCCTATTACTGAGGCTCCGCTGTCCGTCCGTCCGTCCGTCCGTCCGTCCGTCCGTCCGTCCGTCCGTCCGTCTGTCACCAGGCTGTATCTCATGAACCGTGATAGTTAGACAGTTGAAATTTTCACAGATGATGTATTTCTATTGCCGCTATAACAACAAATACTAAAAAATAGAATAAAATAAATATTTAAGGGGGCTCCCATACAACAAACGTGATTTTTTCGCCGTTTTTATCGATAATGGTACGGAACCCTTCATGTGCGAGTCCGACTCGCACTTGGCCGATTTTTTTAACGTGGAGTTACTTCTTTAATCGGGTTACTTTGATGCCTCCTCTCTTTGGCGAGAGCCTCGTTTGTTATTTAGCAAGGTGCACTACGTGTAGGTTAGGTTGGATTTGACGGTAGTGATAATAATGAACCACTTACCTCCCAAAACTTTTATGCGAGTCAGTAAAATCTACTTACTAGGGGTATACGTTCCAAAATTAACCCGCGAATACGGAAACCGTGAATATGGAATGACGAAATTTATGGAAATATAGAGGGTTAGGTTTCAAGGAAGGATAATGAAATAAATCAAAATGAAATCTGTTTAATCACAAATAACAGATAAATACATATTTAAAACATAAAATAAGTATTCAAAAAATATAATTATTAATTATTATTGCTTGAATTATTTGTTTTAAAATATTTTGTATTTTTTTCCTAATTTGCCGCGTTTAAAAGGCCTTTTAATTTCGCCTGATGTTCAACTGAGGCATCATCATTCTCCTTTTAAAAATAAGCCTTCGCTCCAAATACGGGTCACTTTTAGTGAAGTGATCACACAGTTCACTTGTCATTCGTAAACCTTCGGTCAGATTTTTTACGGCGGTAGCGATATTAGAAACTTTGTGACACCTCTAAAAGCCGGCGAAGTTGGCTTTTATCAAAGAACGTTAGGCTTAACACAAATAACATTTAATTATTTATTTATATTTTGACGCCTACGCGTTTGATACGTAAGTGGGGAAATAGTTGAATATTGAACAATGTACCTATATTATATCTTTTTAAATTATATGTGTAATGGTAATATACGTCTCCGCGAATAACGAAATTTTCCGACGCGAATACAGGAACATTTTCACGCTTTACATGCGTGTATGCCCCCAGACGTAGTATAAAAAAAAGGAAGTGGTCTCAATTTTCTCATACGCGAATACTGAAAACGCGATTAACGGAACCGCGAATAGGGAGTTTTTACTGTACACATATTTCTTCTT